>JAVJIF010012088.1:0-103780 GCA_038442645.1 Agave tequilana | reverse complement strand
TGAAAATCACCTAGAGGGGGGGTGAATAGGTGATAATGCTAATCAATGCACAATTTAAAAATTATGATGCAACAATCTCACACAGCAATGAATATAGCAATGAATGTAGAGAGCAAGTAATAAGAGCAATGAAAATAGAGTAAGAAATAAGAGCAAGTAAACCAAACGCAAACACCGAGAATTGTTATCGAGGTTCGAGCACCCAGCTCTACTTCCCGCCTTCCTCAGAAGGATTCCAACCACTTCCACTATCACAAAGATGTCACAAATACACCGGAGTACCAACTCCACAATCTCAAGTACAAGCAATTTCTGAGTAGTCAAAAGACCACAAACTCTCTCTTTCAAAATTCTCTTCCCTTACAAAGGTCCTTAGAGAACAATGAGTAGGAATTAAGCTCTTGTGTGCAAGGAGAAAAGAAAAAGAAATCAGAGAGTTCTTGAAAAACACTTCAGAAAATGAGAGAGAAATTTCAGCACAAAAACCAAGAAACAAGTCTTTTGAATGCCTTAAACTTGTGGAAATTTTGATAATTTTTCTAGTAACCAACCTCTCCCTAAACACCCCTATTTATAGGAGAGGGCTAGGGTTAGGAGATAAAACATATTTAAGGCTAATCAGAAAGTATTAAACCCAAACATGTCATTTAAACACACTTAAGTGAGAAAAGAACAAAAAATAAACCAGCTTAGAAAATAGCCGTTACTGTTCAAACGGCTACCTCGGTCGCCGGCCGGTCGACCGCTAGTTCAAAAAAATAGCCGTTGTAGGCTGACGGTCGACCGCCCGGTCGACCCAAAGATACAGAGAGCAGAGTCTGTCAGTCAGGCAAGTCTCGGTCGACCGTGAAACGTGCACACTGACACGCACTGCTGCCAGAACCCCGGTCGACTGGGTCGGACGACCGGCTTGACCAGACATTGGGTCGGTCGACCCTGGCGGTCGACCGGCTCAGGTCAAAAGCCAAAATAAAAACGGAATTGAGGGAGAAATCTATTTTTAACAAAATAGTTTTGAATAGGGATATATATAATGGATAAAAATGAGTTGTAGGCTGAAGATTGTATACAAACTATTTTTGTACATATTATAGGAAATATGTTTGGAAACAAGATGTGCGCAAAAAAAAATGTGTGATAGAGCTTCAAACCTATTCACTATTCTTTAACAAACTTCTAAACTAAAAACAAATCTAATAAATTATCTTGAGCAATCTTGAAGTCTTGAGCCATGCAATGCCTTACTAGAGCCTTCTCTTTATGTTCCTTCCTTGATGTGCAAAATGCCTTCTTTTCTTCATGAACCTAGAAGTTCTTGCAATAGCTAAGCAATGGCCTCCAAATATGGTACAAACCTGAAACTTATCTTAAACAAACTAATTAGTACCAAATAGTATTTGTTTTGTCATCATCAAAACTCTAAACAAATGGAGAGTGTAACCTTTTGGGCCAACAATCTCCCCCTTTTTGATGATGACAAAACAAATAGGCTATGAGCAAAAATATAGGGGAGGAGAAAGCTCCCCCTCAAATTATGTTATATTAAACAAAGAAAAACAATGTAATTTGTAATTTGCAAGTAAACATTATGAAACCAAAAACCATAAACATTATGAGATATAAAACACTTAAACAAGAATTCATGAAAACACATCAAAAACTAAAAACATGTATAAGCTCATATGGAACCAAAACCATATGAACTCATATTTTTATCATAAAAACTCATTCACCCCCTTTTGTCATACATCAAAAAAGGTTATGAAAACATTTTTATTCAATAACACAAACATTAAGTTCACCACAAATGAATGAAAATCTAGCAAAATCAAGTGGTTTAGTGAAAATATCGGCTAGTTGCAAATCCGTAGAAACATAATCAATATCTATATCTCCTTTCTCAAAATGATCTCTAAGAAAGTGATATCTAATCTCAATGTGCTTGGTCTTACTATGTTGATTTGCATTCTTTGTCATATGTATAGTACTAGTATTATCACAAAATATTTTTATATGGTTATAATGCAAATCATAATCAAGGAGAGTATGTTTCATCCAAAGGACTTGTGCACAACAAGCCCCCGCGGCAACATACTCCGCCTCGGCGGTTGAGAGAGCTACGGAATTTTGTTTCCTAGAGGACCATGAAACAAGACAATTACCAAGAAATTGACATGTCCCACTAGTACTCTTTCTACCTACTCTACAACCCGCATAGTCGGCATCCAAATAACTCGTCATTGAGAAATCTCCGATTTTCGGATACCATAGACCCATTCCAATCGTTCCCTTAATATAACGAATAATGCGTTTTACCGCAATAAGATGGGACTCCTTAGGACACGATTGAAATCTAGCACAAAGACACACACTAAACATGATGTCCGACCTACTTGCCGTCAAATATAAAAGACTACCTATCATGCTTCTAAACAATTTAATATCAACATTTTTACCTTGGTCATCCTTATCAAGCTTGGTTGTAGTTGCCATGGGAGTGTTGCAAACTTTAGAGTCTTCAAGTCCAAACTTCTTTACGAGTTTCTTTGCGTATTTGGCTTGGCATATGAAGTTCCCATCTTGCAATTGCTTGATTTGGAGTCCAAGAAAGAAATTAAGCTCACCCATTGAAGACATTTCAAATTCACATTGCATAACCTTTTCAAATTCCTTGCATAAAAACTCATTAGTAGAACCAAAAATTATATCATCAACATAAATTTGCACAATTAAAATGTCATTATCAACATGCTTAGTGAATAGTGTTGTATCTACTTTGCCTTTAATAAAATCATTTGAAATGAGAAAACTAGAAAGCCTTTCATACCAAGCTCTTGGAGCTTGTTTCAATCCATACAAAGCTTTATCAAGTTTAAAAACAAAATTATGATGAACATGATCAATAAAACCGGGAGGTTGTTCAACATAAACTTCTTCATTATAAAACCATTCAAAATGCACTTTTCACATCCATTTGAAAAAGTTTAAAATTTTTGAAAGATGCAAAAGCTAGTGTCATCCGTATGGCTTCAAGCCGTGCTACGGGTGCAAAGGTCTCCTCAAAGTCAATTCCCTCAACTTGAGTGTAACCTTGGGCCACTAACCTAGCCTTATTCCTAATCACATTTCCGAACTCATCCATCTTATTCCTAAAGATCCACTTAGTACCAATTATTGGTCTATCGTGGGGCCTAGGAACAAGGTGCCAAACTTGGTTGCGCTCAAATTGATTGAGTTCCTCTTACATGGCTAGCAACCAATATGAGTCCGCCTCGGCTTCGAGAATGCTTTTGGGTTCAAAATGAGAAATGAAAGCAAAGTTACCACATAGGTCATGGAGTTTAGAGCGAGTTGTTACCCCTTTAGATGCATCACCTAAGATGAGCTCCTGGGATGATTTGTGGCATATCTCCAAGCTTTAGGAAGCGGTTGAGAGCTTTTCTCTTTATCCTCTTGAACGTCACCAATTGGTTCTTGCTTATCATCTTGAGCGGGTGAGTCCTTCAAGGATAGTCTCTCAATGTCTTCACCTAATGGTTCAATCTCTATAACATTCTCAACAAACACATTAGATTCTTCAAATTTAACATGCATGGATTCTTCAATGGTAAGGGAAGATCTATTGAATACTCTATAAGCTTTACTAGTAGTAGAGTATCCAACAAAGATAGCTTCATAAGCCTTAGCATCAAATTTACCCAAGTTATCTTTTGTGTTCAAAACAAAACACTTGCATCCAAAAACTTTGAAATATGCAACATTAGGTTTTCTAAAATGATACATTTCAAAAGATATTTTGGAAGAATTTTTACATAAATAAATACGATTTGATATATAGCATGCGGTGTTTACGGCCTCGGCCCATAGATATTGAGGGAGGTCATACTCACTTATCATTGTTCTAGCCATCTCTTGAAGTGTTCTATTTTTCTTTTCTACAACTCCATTTTGTTGTGGAGTTCTAGGACAAGACATTTCATGCTTAATTCCCTTTTCATCACAATAAGTCATGAAGAGTTGGTTAACAAACTCACCACCTCTATCACTCCTTATTCTCAAAATTGAAAAACCTTTTTCTTTTTCAACTCTTTTTCGAAAAATCTTAAAATGAGAAAAAGCTTGATCTTTGTGTTCCAAGAAGAAAACCCAAGTGAAACGGGAAAAATCATCAACTAAAACAAATGCAAATCTACTACCATTTAAGCTCTTAACTTTAGTAGGTCCAAAAAGATCCATATGAATTAATTCTAAAGGCCTAGTTGACATGATATCCTTGATTGGTTTGAAGGAAGACTTGGTTTGTTTCCCAAGTTGGCACGCACCACAAATGCGGTCTTTCTCAAACTTCAAGCAAGGTATACCCTTCACCAATTCCTTAGAATTAATCCTAGATAGATGGTCAAAAGATGCATGTCCTAATCTTCTATGCCAAAGCCAAGAATTCTCATCAAAAGCACTCAAGCATTTAGTAGAACAATCCATATTAAGCATGTCAATGATATAAACATTATTGTCACGAAAACCGGTGAGAATACAATCATTGGTTTTAACATCAAAAATCTTGCAAGAAGAATCATCAAAAACAACTTTAAGTCCACGGTCACAAAGTTGACTAATGCTAAGCAAATTATGTTTCAAACCATCAACAAGTACAACATTTTCTATAATGGGAGATGCACCAATTTGAATGTTACCTATACCGATGATAGTGCCTTTGGAGTCATCCCCGAAGGTGACGGAGCCACCTTCCTCGTACCTTGATAGGGTTGTAAAGTTATTGATGTCCCACGTCATGTGTCTTGAACAACCACTATCAAGGTACCACCGCTCCCTACGTCTTGGAGCCTTGGTGTGTACCTACATCAAATAATTTAGGACTTGATTTTGGTACCCACATTTTCTTGGGTCCTAAAGAGTTAGTTCATTAACTCAAACAAGATTATTGGTTCTATTTATTGGTCATAACAAAATTTAGCCAAATGTCCATTCTTACCACAATATGTGCATCTATACACTCTACCATATTTAAAAGCATAGTGAGTGTGTAATTTGTGAGCATGAGAATTGTGAGCATGAAAAGATTTAGCATGAGAAGTGTTATGTGTAGTGTGAGCATGAGGAATCTTAACATGTGAATCTTTAGCATGAGAGGTGTGCTTTTTAGAAAACATTTCTTCAAGTTTCTTAGTGTTAAAAGCACAATCTTTTAAAGTCTTTTCAAAATCAACAATTCTTGTTTTTAAAGAAGAAATTTCTTTTTCATCAATCTTAGGAAATTTTGCTTTACAAGCAAATTTGTAAGCACTAAATTCATTTTGGGTAGAAATGAGAGTTGAAGAAATTTCATCTTTTTCTTTGGAAATAATAGCAAGTTGATTCTTAAGAAAAGCAACTTCCTTTTCCAATTTAGAGCATACAATCTTTTTATTATCATATGTTTCTGAAAGTTCAACAAAGGCATGAACAAGATCTTCTTTACTTAAATCATCATCTTCTTCATCAAGAGGTTGAGGGGTTACCTTTGGTGTGTTTGCCATGAAGCACATGTTTGCCATATCCACCTCTTCTTCGGACTCGCTTTCCAAATCCCAAGTTGCCTTGTACGCTTCTTTTCTTCCGGTTTCTTTGGCTTGAAGGAGGAGGTCATCTTCTTCTTGAACTCCGGGCAATCGGCCATGATATGTCTGGGTTTTCGGCAATTGTAGCATATAATTCTTCTCTCCTCTTTGCCTTCAAATTTCCTTCGGAAGTTGAGCTTGTTCCTCCAGTACATTCTCTTCACATTGCGAACAAGTAGTGATAGCTCCTCATCTTCTTCTTCATCTTCTTCGTCTTCAAGAGTGGATGAAGACTTGAAGGCTATAGATTTCTTCTTTAGTAGAGCGGCCTCTTCTCTTGCTTTCTTTTCCATCTCATGGGTCTTTAAGTTCCCAATGAGACTAATTAGGTCCATCTCATCCTTGTCGTTCAATTCTTTTAAGGTGGTGGCCTTGATCTCCCATGATGTAGGAAGTGCCCGAATCACTTTTCGCACCTTTTGGTCATTGGAGATGTCATCACCTAAAGAAGAAAGAGCATTGGTGATTTTAGTAAATCTAGTAATCATACAATCAATAGATTCTTCATCAATCATTTTAAAGGATTCATATTGGGACCTTAAGAGATCTATCTTAGCTCTCTTAACTTGTGAAGTCCCCTCGTGTGTGACCAATAAATGTTGCCAAATCTCATAGGCGGATTGGCAATGAATTACCCGTGTAAGGTCATCCTCATTCAAGGCGGTTAATAGGGAGTTTGGGCCTTGAAGTTGGCCTCATATTCTCTAAAGGTGAAGTCGGTCCAAGTGATCTCATCACTATCGGGTACTACATAGGGTTTGGTCAAGGATTTAGCTACTAAGCTACCTAAAGATTGCAAAAAGATAGTCATCCTATCCTTCCAAATAGGGAAATTGAGTCCATCAAATTTAGGAGGGGTTTTGATGTTATCGGCCATGTTTACTAGTGAATGACAAATGGAATACAAATGTTGATTAACAAATTTTAAGGATCTCTCTATGGATGTTAAGCCAAAACTTAGAGTACAAGCTCTGATACCAATTGAAAATCACCTAGAGGGGGGTGAATAGGTGATAATGCTAATCAATGCACAATTTAAAAATTATGATGCAACAATCTCACACAGCAATTGAATATAGCAATGAATGTAGATAGCAAGTAATAAGAGCAATGAAAATAGAGCAAGAAATAAGAGCAAGTAAACCAAACGCAAACACCGAGAATTGTTATCGAGGTTCGAGCACCCAGCTCTACTTCCCCGCCTTCCCCAGAAGGATTAATGGAGAGTGTAACCTTTTGGGCCAACACATGGATCTATACATTCTTGCTCAAACTCCACAATCTTTTTCCTCATAGCGTAGCCTTCCTTCGACATGAAACGATTATGAAGAATCTCCTTTATAAATTTATTTAAAAAGAAAAAAAAATGAAGAAGAAAAAAAGAAGGGGAATCACTTGTTGGATCTAATAATTATTTCAAATAAGATCACATACATGCAATAGCCACTTTATCAAGATCAAAGGGAAGGAGGATCTAGGCATACCTGATTCCATCACGAAAGTGCCAAAGGTTACACAATCTCGAAGACGCTGGAGTTGAGGGAGGAGATTTTTCTATCCAGCTATCTGTTGGCCGGAGGCCTTCCTCTCTAGTTTTGATGATGATTAACTCATGTAGTTATGTTTACTAATAATCTTGTGATTTTAGTTTCAGATCATGAAACAAGATATTAGTTGGTGATTGCTTCAAAAAGAGGAGTTTAGAAGCTTTCACATAGTGATTCCCGGGCCCGAGCATCAAGATCATACATAGCCTAGCTCGTGGATCATGTTTTGGGTCGGGTCGACTTGAAGATGAAGATCGTCAAGAAGACTTAGGTATCCTAATTTAGTTTAGTGTGTTTTAGATCCATGTGTAAAGATAAGAATAGTTGATATGCTCAAGTGCACAACACACACGTTTTATGTTTGAATATTGGTTTCTCGGTCTTGGTTTAATTAATATTTGTTTTCATGAATAGTAGATCAAAACAAGTTTAATTGGTTTATGTATAGTAGTTTCATTCTATACATGCATGCTTAAACTTCTTAGACAAGCTTATTTTGACTATCCTATTCATGTATTGAAAAATCCAAGTTTGATAAAATACAAGTTTTAGTTTTTGATAAAAATGATAAGACACAAAAATGGTTTCAAATTTCTTGATATTTGAGTTGAAATTTTTATCACATGTTTATATATCAATGCAAAATGTTAAAACTATTTTTGGGGATTTTTAGAAGAGATAAAAGAATTTTTAAAATTATTTTTAACCCCAGTTTCTGACCCAGAACTATGGCTGACAGGCCAGGTCGGCCGACCGCACGGTTGACCGAACCAAGTGCCGGTCGACCGGGCGGTCGACCGACGTGCACAGAGCTGTGCACGTCTGGCAGCACAGTGGGCCGGTCGACCGGGCGGTCGACCAGACCAGAGAGCTCTGCTCTCTGTATCTGGGCGGTAGACCGGATTGCTCCAACGGTCATATTTTTGACCGTTGGCGGTCGCCAGCCTGTCAGGCTGACAGATCAGCCTAACGGCTAGTTTACTTTTGGGCATATAAATACCCCATCTCTTTAGGGTTTTTGATAAGATTTTCAAGAGCAAAAATTCCTACTTTTCTGAAGTGTTTTTAAAGTTTTAAAAAGTATTTTAGAGCTTCAAAGATTTCATCTTTATTGTTTTTCAAGGGTTTTGGAAAATCAAAGAAAACTAGGTTTTTGGGATATTGTTTGGATTTTCATTTCTATCATCTACAAGAGATTTCCCAAGTAGTTTTTCTTTATTATTTGATTTCCAAAAACACCTTGATATCCACTTGAGCTATATCTTCTATCCTAATCTATTAGGATCTTTGTTTTGTGGAAAAGAGATTGTTTGAGGTTGTTGTAGCCTCCAAGTTGTAAACACCCTTGCTTTTGTTGTATCCCTCTTTAGTAGAGGTTGATCGGGTGATTGGTTTGCTCCCTCTTTGGTAGAGATTGAGATTGTGTTTGCTCCCTCTAGTAAGAGGTGGAGTTTGGTTGTAACCCTCTTCGATAGAGGTGTTGGTTGTTGTTTGGCTACGGGCCTACCCCTCGGTTGTGAGGCGGTGTTTGAGAGAGGAGTTCGGTACTCCCTTGTTGTAAAAATCCTTCTCGGTGAAGGTTCCCTCGGTGGGAGTCCTCGGTGGACAAGATAGTGGATTAGAAATCCTTCTCGGTGAAGGCGGGGACGTAGAGCTAGGGGCTCGAACCTCGAAACATATCTTTGTGTTTGCGTTTGATCCATTATCTCTTAACTCTCTCTCTCTCTTTATTTTGTGCAAAGCATCATTCATATCATCATATCATATTTGCTTGTGTTGAGCATTGATTCATATTGCCATATCTATTATATGCTTGTGTGCTTGTGTGCCTCACTTATACTTAACCACAAGAGCTTCATATAGCACCTCAACCTTTTTCTAAGGGAATCAAGAGGAGTTAGTCCAGAACCCTTCACGGGGAATTCGGCTACACTTGTTGGTTGTATTAAGTTTGATTGCAAATTATTTTTAAGCTTTCGCATTTAGCGCATTTAGTTTCTAGATTAGCATTATCACCTATTCACCCCCCTCTAGGTGATTTACAATTGGTATCAGAGCCTACGTTCCTGATACTTAGGCTTAACATTCTAGGAGTGAGATCCTTGTTTGCTAATTTATCATTTGCATTTGCTTGTTTGCACACATATAGCTTGGACCCATGGACTTCATGACCCCACCTATGTTTGACCCTTCCAACATCATTGTTTGGAAGACTATGATGTCCGTTTATTTACTAACCTAGGATATAAGGTTCACCTTGCCATTACCAAGGAATCCTTCCTTAGTGATAGCAAGCATATAGGGGCCAATGCACAAGCCCTTGAGGCCATTAGAAGCACGCTACCTAAAGATTATCTTATGCATGTTTCTAATCTTGATTCCGCCTTTGCAGTGTGGAACAAGTTGACAACAACTACCACCTCCGAGCTTCAAATGCCAATCCAACAAGAGGAGGAATCTAGTGGAGAATCCGAGCCACAACAATGCTATATGATCTAAGGGAATGACTCCCTTGAGGTACAATCGGAAACTCAACTAGATAGTTTTGATTCTAGTTCTTCATGTGATGATCATATTGATGTCCATGCTTTGAATGAAGAACTTTCAATAGTTTGTGAAAAATTAATTGAAAAATATAAGGTTTTGAAAAAGAAAAGTCTAGGAATTGAAAAAGAAAATAAAAGTTTGCATTCTAGACTTGACAACGTTTTGCAAGAGAAGGTTGAGGTCTATAATGAAAGGGATTCATTGAGATCTCAACTAGACCTTGCACTAAAAGAAAATGAGTTTTTGAAAAATAAAAATGATTGTGATAATGTTGAAGAAAAATGAGTTTTTGTCTTCAAAAGTAGATTTATTTTAAAAGATAATGATTCTTTAAAAAGAGAAATTGATTTTATTTCAAAAGAGTTAGAAATTTGTTTAAATAAAAATAAATCTTTGAAAAATGATATTGTTTCTCATGTTTGCCATGCTAGGGTAGTATCACACACTTCACCTATTGCATGCCACACTTCTTCTTTGATTGATAATGATATATCCATACTTAAGAAGAGTGTTGATTGTTTGGGCTCCACTTTGAGCCAATATGTTGTGGGCCATACACGTTTGGAAACTTTGTTTCGAAAGAAACAAGTTCCATCTATTCATGCACACCCCCCACGGCATACACATGCTCCTCACGGACACCATCACACTATGTATGCTCATGTGTACACTTGTACACATTATGGACGTAAGGGCCACCTTGCTAAATTTTGTTTTGATCGTATACATGATTGCAATTTAGCAAATAATTTTGTTTGGGTTAGGAATGATACTAACCCCCGTGGACCCAAAAAGTTGTGGGTACCAAAGACCACCCCTCTTGTTTATGATGTAGGTGTGGGCTCTCACATGACGTGAGAGTAGCGGTACCTTGGAGTGGATGCGTTCCGTGCTTAAAGGAAACTATTTGGATGCATCACTTTCAAGGGAAGTTTGGTGGATAGGACCATCTTGTTTTGGAGACATGGAGAAGTTGCCTCATAGGTTTTGGTAACGGTCTCTTACTCCTTATTTATTTATGCATGCTTTTCATGTTCATTAGTTATAGCATGTTTGTTGTTTATATGATTATTATGATAATGCCATGCTTATTAGATCCTTGACATGCATGTATAGCCTTTTGATACACCCATGTTTAATATGGACCATTATTTTTGTGTTCTCACCTTTGTTTAGCTATCATGTTTATCATAGGTTTAATAACATGTGAATTTACATAATAATCATGTTTAAAATTTTATCATGATGATTTTATCTTGTTTTTATGCTTCATGCGTTGATTATATGTTTAAATGTTAGTTTTCATTAAGACTAGGTATATATTTGTGCATATGGTGGGCCACAAATAAATCTATATATGTTTGAGCTTGAATGCTTATTTGAACCCATTAGATGTGCTAATATAGTCTAGTTTTGATGATCCATGCATTTTAAACTTGTATTCCCATTTTGGTTTTGTTTTATGATCATGTGTTTTCATTTCATGTATATGTCTATTTTGCCAAACTTTAAGATATACATGTATACCCCTTGAGTCATTTGTTTTTCATGCAAATCTATACATATAGACTCAATTGTGTTTAGGGAAATGTATGTATACTTTTCGTGTTGACAAATCATACATATACCTTGAAATGAAATTGGGTTTAATGGAAATTTAGTTTTTCATGTTTCCATGTGTTTATGTTTAACTTCATCCATTTTATCCAAATTATTGTTTATACATATACTTCCTTTTGAGCCACGTGCCTTCATGCATATATCTTTGTGGACTCGTTGTGTTTGGATATGTATGTATACTTTAGTTTGTATAGGACATACATATACCTTGAAGATTAAATAGTTTTGATGATTTTCATGTTTTCATATTTCAAGGAATATTGAGCTAAATTGAATACTTTCATGATCATGTTCTTCACATTGTATTTGTACACTCACATTTCTTGTTTACTCATGTTTTATTTTCATGAGTTATATTTATGAGTGTTAGCTATTTTGTGAATTTCATGTTTTTATGAAAAATAATTTGTTTATTCCTTACTTGAAGGATTTCGTACTAGTTAACAAGTTTTTCCATTTAACTAGTTGCGATATTCTTCTTTTTGGTAGAGTTTTCAAACACACTTTATTTTTCAAATCTATTTTTTGAAAACCCCTACCATCCAAGGGCGGTTGGTTGGGAGACCATGCCATGTATACCCTTCTTGAATATCTTTTAAACTTGTACATGAATGGGTGGTAGGTTATATGAGTTATACTTTGATATTATTGTTGTTTCAATTGGTATCATTGGATTCTTTCAATTGGTATCAATTTTGACCTTTCTTGTATACTCATATATGTTTTGTATGTATGTATGCTTTCAATTCTAATAGTATCAATTTCGATTGGTATTAAACTTTTCATACATATATATGTTTTATTTGTGCTTATTATATCCCTATATCTTTAAGCACAAAATCTTATTTATGCTAAGCTTGAGTTTCAATTTTGTTTCAATTGATTCAATTTTCAATTGGTATCTTATTTCGAGCTTACGCATTGTTTTTGTTGGTATTTCATAAAGGGGGAGAAAAATCGATTTTCATATTTCAATTGGTATTTGTATTTCCACTCACTTACTTTATGATAGAAAATAATTTTTTTTTGATATCATATACTTAAAAGGAAAAATACTCTCTTTTGATATCAAGATGTTTATTTGAAGGTTTTAAATTGGAATCTCAAAATTTTGTTTAAAGATAAATACAAAAGTTTTGATTTGTATTGCCTATATACAAGGAGAGCTTAACATCTCTTTGTTGACACTTAAAAAAGACAAGATTCTCATTGGTCCGAACGATGTCTAAACTTGTTGACATTTACAAAAGACAAGGGACAGACGAGCTGAAGACCAGTTTTTCACCCAACTCCAAGGGACGAGGAAGCGGTTTGGACTCCACTGATCCAGCAAGCAGAACAGTGAACCCGGATTGTTTCTAAACAGACCTCAGCAGGTCTAAAATGCTAGCATTTAGCATTACATTAGCCCAAAGAGATAGCCTCGTTTGAGAGGCTAACATCATCCAGAGCATCGCCAGGAAGCTAACTGACAGCTTCGCCGAAAAGCCTCTTTCGGACTTCGCCAGGAATTGCCTCTAGCTCCGCTATGAGCTTCAAAGCGGGCAGCTCCGCCATCAGCCTGCTATGGTCAGCCTTTGACCAATCAAATCTCCTGATGAGATTAGATCTAAGCTAATCAAATCCAATCAGGATTCAAATATGGCAGGTGATTGCCACAATCTCTTGACTCTCTTGAAACGAGTAAGTGGATCAAGGAGAATCAATCAATGATATGGAAAGGATCATAACACATCGGAAAGATCAACCGACTTGCCATTTTCTAGCTCCGCGGAAGCTATTATAGCCTCGCAGCAAGGCTACTTTCCAGATTCAAACAGATTCGGTTCAATCTGTTTCTATATCTTCAAAGGGGACGATTATACCCTTACTTTCCCTATAAATAGCCCATTAGGGGCACAAGGGAGAGGGATCGCATCGCATCAGATCGAGGAGGATCATCAATTGATCATCGGCGAGATTGGCGTCTTCTCAAAGATCGGACTTCTTCATCAACGCACCGTGCAATCTCTAATTCAGAGACCTTTCAAGAGAAATACTTCTCTTCTCAGGGTGGCGATACCCTAATAACCTCTTTTCCTCAAGGAATCTCCGGAACCAGGCGAGAAGGAATTCCTCACAGAAGTGGTTTTGAGAAGTAGTCAGAGGGTTCTACCAATCCTCTATTCTCTGATTCCCGGAACCAGGCGAGAAGGGAATCTCATCGCTCGCATCGTCAAAGGGACAAAGTGGTCGCGCGCTGACCAGACTCCTATCGGCACATTTCCCAGAATCTCTGGGGAGATCTACTTGTAATCTTTTTAAGAATACTTGTAATTTAGCTCCTCAAACTTTTTTATTTGTAAGTTTTCCCCCTTTGCAAACATAATGGAAAACAAGATGGCGACTCCGCTGGGGACTGTATTCTCCTCTGCTGAGAATCAAGTGTCGCAATGCGACGAACAGACCTTAGGGACTATCTCTGAATTCAGAAAAGCCGGTGCAGCCAGATCTTCTCTGGCTAAATCTTCAAGCAAAGTCTCTGCGGAGACGGAAAAGGTTCTCTGCAAACCTGCCGCAGTTCTCTGGCGCAACAAGGAAACATGCCCGCGGCCCAGATCCTGCACTTTTGAGAACCTTGTTATCCAGATCGATCAAGGAAGATTTAAAGAAGTCCTCTCTGGGGGTGGCCTGATGCTTCGAGCACGGAAGCACCGGAAGGTCTTCATGACCAAGGTTTCAAATCAGAAACCAGAGGCAGAATTTTGCCAACACCCCGCAGTCCCGCTTGTGGCTATTCAGGTTCCTTGCGAACCTATGCATCCTCTGCCAAAACGGATATGGAGGCCTAAACAGAGGTCCTCTGCTGAAACTTCAGGCGTAGCCACGCCAAATCCGCGCCTCTCTTATGAAGAAAAGGGCAAGATGCCCGCCTGCGCCAACAATGCTGCCAACCATAAAGTCAAGACGGCGATTATCCCGTCACCTAGAGCAGCAATGCCTACTGCTAGCCCTGTCCTCACAAGCAAGGCTGATGTACCTCGGCGTACTCATCGGGTTTACAGCCACGAGGCTAAAACCAGAGCACTATACGGTGCTAATCCTTTCCGCAGGAATAAGGGGAACGATGCGTTGTCCCAAATACTAGATTGTTCAGGTCCCTACAGGGCCGACCTGCGAGAATTCTTGGCGGACAAGCGGAGATTGAAGCATTTCCAGGCCACTTCCTCCTGTCTTCGACGATGTGAATGCCAATTGGTGATGGTCCATTCTATGCAGTGTCGGTTACGACCGACCCTCGCCACTGCTCCATATCGGCGATCAGTCTTTGATCGACTGTCTGCGCGCGTCCCGATGAGGCATCCCAAAAGGAGCGGGCCACCGGATCCAACCTCTGCATCCGTCAACATGACCGGAAGGGGGCGAGAGCTGCGCGGAAGAAGTCAAGCCTCTGACGACACCCCTTTCGGCTCCCCAGATCCAGATTATAGCCCGGGCTTAGGTGAAGTCTTGGTGCGCGAAGAAGGTGTTTTCCGAAGCACCAGATCCAGGGTGGCGATACCCTATAATTATGAGCAGCCTTCCTCCTCGACGGTCCCAACCGTGCCACAACTCAGGCGGTCACCCCAATCATCCGATGGAGAAGATGAAGACAGCGGGTATGCCTCTTCAGCAACAGTCAGTTCGGTGCGAACGGACAAAGCATCGGTCAATATGGCCGAGAACGCCAATGACGACCTTCGTCGGCGTTTGGAAGCTCAGGAGCAGACCTCTAGAACTCAGCAAGAGGCCCTGGACAATATTCAACAGATGCTCGCTCAGCTCCTCAGCAACCGGAATGATGATACCGGGAGTAATCATGACGAGGAGGGACATCTCAGCAATGATCCGCCCAAGACGGAGAGAACTAAGGGAGGCTCTTCCCTGGATGCCGAAGTCCTTAAAGGCCTTCAAGCTCAAATTTCATCCCTGGCTCAGAAGGATGAATTGAAGAAAGTGGGGGTAGTCCGTCCTTACCCACTGGAATGGGATTCGGTGCCATATCCGCCAAAGTTCAAACCACCAACGTTGCATACGTATGATGGTAAGAGCTCGCCCAATCAGCACATCTACTATTTCCGGTCCCAGACCGGTAATGTTCTAAGCAACGACGCCATCATGGCTAGGTTGTTCATCGACACCTTGAAAGGGGTGGCATTCGACTGGTTCCGAAGCCTTCCTCAGGGCTCTATCAATTCCTGGATCGACCTGGAAACTCGGTTCCTCTCTCGCTTCTATGAGGATGACACCGAAGTGACCATGGACAAGCTCCTTTCCACTGTGCAGAGGAAAGGCGAATCTGTCCGTGAATACATTGAGCGGTTCAGAAATCTATCTCTGATGTGCCCAGCAGGGATGCCTTTACCCATGCTTTTACAAACATGCAGACATAACTTCTCGGATCAAGTAGAAGTTCGCATGGGGGCTGTCAAGGCCCACACTTGGAAGGAACTGGTCGAACAAGCTGAGATAGCCGAAAAATCGGCTAAAAAGTTCGAGTCATCCGCCCCTAGAAGCAAATGGGGCGCGAACAACAAAGGGCGCAGCGATCTCCCGCAGTCTTCCCAAGCTAAAGGGAAGGAAATTATGTCCGTCGAGCTGACCGGGGACATGCAGTCAAAGGCCAAGAAGAGCAGCTTCAACAATCAGGAGCCCAAGTTCCCTCCTAAACAGTACTCCTTCAGAGACGACCAGGTGGTCACGATATTCCATCTGCTCCACAAAGGGAATAAGATGAAGTTGCCAGATGCTCGACGCCCTGATGAGATAGGGCGCACAAACGACCCTAAGTACTGCCTCTACCACAGGATGATCCACCATCCTACTGACAAGTGCTATGTTCTCAAGGATAGAATTCAAGCCTTGGTCGACGCCGGAGTCCTCACACTGAAGACGGAGCAGAAGAAAGTCACTGCCAATATGGTGACTATTGAGTTCGGCACTGCCCAGAAGGTCATGGTTCCCGACGGGACCTATTCAGCCCCGGCGCCACGGCTAGAAGTCAAGCATCCTCCAGCCATGACTCAATACAACAAGGGTCTCGTCCCTTTGACATTGGAGACAGGGGAAGTTATGTGGATACACCCTGACCTCGTCCAAGACGTACAGCGGACGTCGAAGGACTCCAGCAAAAAGGGCAAGTCCTGCAATGTCATCTCTGTCCTGCCAGATGATGGTAATCTTACTTCGGCTTCCCTCAGCGATTCAGAAGAAGAGAAGCATGCCTGTACAGCGCAGGCAGATGCGCCTCAACAGATGGGCACCCGGTCTGGAAAGTCATACCTAAGGCAGTATGACAGAACTACTGACGAGATACAGCAACAAACGGCGTCAGTACCAATGCCGACATCCACTCCAATTCCAGCCAAGGGAAAGGAAAAACCTAAGGAAGTGCGATTCGACCACGTGTTGAAGAAACCGCCAAGCCAAGGGCTAGCCACGCCCTTTCGCTTTGATATATTGGCCCACTTAGCCAATATCCCGGCTCGTATCACAATACACGAGCTTCTTCGTCTCTCTAAAGAGACAAGAGAGGCACTCAGAGATGCGCTAGCCAACTCAGAGTCCTTTCTGACATACATGCCTGAGATTCCTGGTGATGAGATGCGGCTTTCCTGCTCAGAGTGCCATCACGCACAGTCAAAGGTACCTGCCATTACCTTCACGGCGGAAGATATGCTTCTCAAAGACAACAAGCATGATCGACCTCTGTACTATACCGGGTATATCGGTTCAACCTGTATTGAAAGGATACAAGTCGATCCGGGGTCTGCGCTCAGCATCATCCCCAAAAGGCTCCTCTACTTCCTTGGCATACCACTGTACAGGTTGTCCGCAACCACCACTACAATATATGGTTTCAACGCCGGGAGCAGCCATCCGCTTGGAAAGATTCGGCTTCGCTGCAGAATCGGAAGCCTGAAGTCAGAAGTGACATGCTATGTCATTGACGCGGACACATCATACAACCTGCTACTGGGACGACCATGGATCCATGCCAACTGGATCGTTCCATCCACTCTCCATCAGTGCTTCAAGTATGTTGAGGATGATGCGACAGTACGAACTGTCTTCGCTGAGAAGCAGCCCTTCAAGGGGGTGGAAAACTATTTCACAGATGCTCTCCTATATCAAGAGGCTAGTGGAACGCCGGGAGAACCATTGCCAGACAGTGATGAAAGCGGCAATGAGGCGGATTCGGAATCTGAAACGGGCATGCCGGCCATTCTGATTGGCGAGCCAATTGTAGCATGCTTTAATGATCCCCGATGTAAGATCCCTTCTGATGAGGAAGGCGAATGGATAATTAATGATAATATTTCTTTTGATTATCCTGCGAGCATCGAGTCGATCAAATCCATTATGGATGGCTCTCTTCATATGCCCGTACATGAGTCGAGTGTGGCTAGTACATCCGTGGAAGCCATAGAAGGGGCCACGCTGGTAGTCCCTCCGTCCAAGCAAGGTCAGTCGCCGATAATCTTCGGCAAAGTTCGGCCAGGGAGATCCTCAACTACAGACTCAAGCTCAGAGTCGGATGCTCCACAGTTCTTTCATTACGCGCCATCAGCGCGCCATATCATGAAGAAGATGGGTTACAACCTGAAGCAGGGAGCGGGCCTAAACTTCGGAAAAGGAAGACGCAGCTTGATGCGTAACTCCGTCCCAAGAGGGAAACCTGCAAATTACTATGATAGTACGCGCAGGGGGTTGGGTTATGTTACACCCACATCATCAACAACGGTTCAGGACAAAAGCGATGGATCGATCCCATCACAGTCGGCCTCATCCTCCGAATGGGACTCTGATGTCAGCATAGGAAGAATATTCGAAAGCCTCATGACTTCAAGCAGTCAGTTGGAACCCGCAGAGGTTGCCAATGAGGAATCATGGGCCCAGCAATTAAGTCTCCAATGGGAAAAGCGGTTTGAGCTGCGCGAGCCGCCTACCGAAGACAAGGTGATCCAGGTCAACTTGGGTAGTCAAGATCACCCCAAGCCTATTTTCATAAGTGAAAGCTTATCACTCATCGAAAAGGAAGAACTGATAATACTCATAAAAGAGTATATAGATGTTTTCGCCTGGAGCTATGAAGACATGCCCGGACTTGATCCACAGGTCGCTATGCACCGTCTAAACATCAAGCCCGACGTTAAGCCAGTCAAGCAGCAACAACGTCGGTTCCGCCCAAACATCATGGAGGCTATTGAAGCCGAAGTTCATAAGCTCATTGCTTGTGGCTTCATCCGGGAGGAACAACATCCAGATTGGGTGGCTAACATAGTCCCCGTCCTCAAGAAGAATGGGAAAATACGAATCTGCATCGACTACCGTGATCTCAATACGGCCTGTCCCAAAGATGAATTCCCATTGCCGATCACCGATGTCATGATCGACAACACATGCGGATTCGAGAGGATGTCTTTCATGGACGGCTTCTCAGGGTACAACCAGGTCAAGATGTATCCTGATGACGAGAAGCATACTTCTTTCCGAACGCCATTGGGGGTATACTGCTACACTGTAATGCCCTTCGGACTGAAGAACGCCGGAGCAACCTACCAGCGGGCAATGAGCATGATCTTCCGCGATCATCTCCGGAAGACGGTGGAGTGCTATGTTGACGACATTGCTGTCAAAAGTCGCCGCAAAGATGAACATCTTCGCGATCTAAGGACGATGTTCAATATAATGCGGGCTCATCAGTTGAAAATGAACCCGACAAAATCCTTTTTAGGAGTATCCAGCGGCAAATTCCTTGGGTTCATCATCACATCAAAAGGAATCCATCTAGACCCAGACAAAGTCAAAGCCATCCAGGACATGCATCCACCCACAAACCTCAAAGAGCTCAGAGGCTTACAAGGCAGGTTAGCCTATATCAGAAGATTCATAGCAAATCTATCGGGCCGTTGCCAACCATTTACCCGACTAATGAAGAAGGGTACTGCCTTCATATGGGATCGAGCTTGTCAAGAAGCTTATGAAGACATTAAGAGGTATCTCACAAAATCTCCAGTCTTGGTGGCCCCTACATCAGGGAAACCATTCCTGCTTTATGTAAAAGCCCTGGATTATTCCCTCGGCGCCCTCCTCGCTCAGAAGGACGACAATGGCCATGAGCAGGCCATTTACTATCTGAGTAGAACTCTCATAGGAACGGAATCTCGGTACAATCCTATTGAGAAGGAGTGTTTAGCTCTCGTCTTCGCTGTCCAGAAGACTCGACATTATTTGGTTGGCCAAACCATACATGTCATCTCCAGGGTGAACCCTTTACGTCTTCTCATGACGAAGCCAGGGTCGCTGAATTCAAGGTTGGCTAAATGGGCACTCCTGTAGCGGAATACAATGCTCTGCTCATCGGTCTCCAGCTCGCCCACGGAATGGGGGTACGCTATCTTGAAGCTTATGGCGATTCAAAACTGATCATTAGCCAGGTAAAAGGTGAATATGAAGTCCGCCATGAGGACTTGGTGCCTTACTATCATACAGCTATCGAACTGGCTAGCCTATTTGAAGGCTTCTACATCGGGCATGTGTCCCGATCTCAGAATACCAAGGCGGATGCTCTCGCTGCACTAGCGACGACGCTAGCCTTACCGGCCGACACAGAGTATCACCTCACAGTCGCAACCCGGCATCTCGTATGCACCAAGCATATGCTAAGGATCCAAGAAGTCCATCATACCTCCGTGAATCTTGAGCCGAGGGATTGGCGCTTCCCCCTCATTGACTACGCTCTGCACGGTTTGCCTCCAGACGATCCCAAAGAAGCGGCGTCCATCAGACGAAGGTCGCTCCGTTTCTACTATGATCCCACTTTGAAGACACTCTACCGTCGTTCATATGACGGTGTCCTCCTCCGTTGTCTCTCTCATTCAGAGGCACAGGAAGTGCTTAAAGAAGCACATGATGGCATTTGCGGAGCTCACCAGCCGGGTCCAAAGCTTAAAGACAGGTTGCACAGACTTGGGTACTACTGGCCGACCATGATGGCCGATGCCACCCAATATGCACGAAGGTGTAAGGCGTGCCAGGTCCATGCAGACTTCATACACCAACCTTCGGAGTTGCTCCACCCTACTGTTGTTCATGGCCATTTGAAGCATGGGGAATCGATGTCGTAGGGCCAATCAGTCTCTTTTCGGCAAGAGGTCACCGGTTTATCCTGGCAATAACCGATTACTTCTCAAAATGGGCAGAGGCCACACCTTTGGCCGAAGTCAAAACCTCCCATCTGGTTAGCTTCATCAAACACCATGTCATCTATCGATTTGGTGTCCCCAGGCGGATCATCCATGACAATGGTCCCCAATTCGTAAGCCAGGGGTTCTATCGGTTCTGCGATAAATACCGAATTCAGAATGTGGCTTCAACCGCCTACAATCCTGCCGCCAACGGCTTGGCAGAGGCATTTAACAAGACAATCATCAAGCTGCTCAAGAAGTTTGTCTCCTCGAACAAGCGAGATTGGGACGAAAAGCTCGGTGAATGCCTTTGGGCCTACCGGACTACGGTTCGGACACCGACAGGCAATACGCCTTTCTCCCTGGTATATGGGTGCGAAGCGGTCATCCCATTGGAAATCCAGGTGCCATCATTACGGGTAGCCTTGACTACTAAGATGACATCAGAAGACAATGATCGCCTGCGTCTTCAAGAGCTCGAAGCCCTAGACGAGAAGCGGCTACAAGCTCAGCAACACATCGAGCTATATCAGGCTCGGATGTCAAAAGCCTTCAATAAAAAGGTCAAGCAGAGAATCTTCCATAAAGGAGACCTGGTCTTAGCCGTCAGACGACCGATGATTATGACGCACAAGACCAAAGGCAAATTTCAGCCTAAATGGGAAGGACCGTTTGTGATAGAGACAGTCTATTCAAACGGAGCATACCGCCTTACGACTGCAGACGGCGACCTCCTCATGATGCCGATCAATGGCAAGTTCTTAAAAAAGTACTATCCTTAATCAAGGATCTTGCTCTCGATCATGTTAACATTACACCTCTGATCGAGACCCGCGCGTCCGGAATACGCACAAAGAGAGCCTCTCTCTTTCTCCAAGCATATCAAGCCTGTTGATAGCTGGGGGTTTGCTTAAAATCCCAAGGGACCTGCTCCCACTTGATTTCCTCTCCAAAATCACCTACCAATTCTCATCCATAGAATGGTAGGACCACACATATTCCACTGTTATGTTAACATTAAACCTATGACAGCAATCCCCTCGTTTCTCCCCGAGATAACGAGACCTCCAAAATCACCTACCAATTCTCATCCATAGAATGGTAGGACTACATATATCCCGCTGTTATGTTAACATTAAACCTATGACAGCGATTCCCTCGTTTCTCCCCGTGAAAACGAGACTATTCCCAAACTCCATTGCTATTGAGCTTAGTGGCGTCTCAATTGGTTACGTCATTGCGACCTCTGAACCAGCAGACAGCTAAGTCTCGATCCCGAGCCCTGTTGACATTTACAAAAGACAGGTCTCGATACTCGTTGACATTTACAAAAGACGAGTATCACCTATTGATCGAAGCTTGGTGGCTTCTCAACCAGTTACGTCATTGCGACCTCTGAACTGGCAGATAGCCAAGTTTCATCTACCATTGAGCCTAGTGACGTCTAAATTGGTCATGTCATTGCGACCTCTGAACCAGCAGACAGCTAAATCTCGATCCCGAGCCCTGTTGACATTTACAAAAGACAGGTCTCGATACTCGTTGACATCTACAAAAGACGAGTATCACCTATTGATTGCAGCTTGGTGGCTTCTCAACCAGTTACGTCATTGCGACCTCTGAACTGACAGATAGCCAAGTCTCATCTACCATTGAGCTTAGTGACGTCTCAATTGGTCATGTCATTGCGACCTCTGAACCAGCAGACAGCCAAGTCTCGATCCCGAGCCCTGTTGACATTTACAAAAGACAGGTCTCGATACTCGTTGACATTTACAAAAGACGAGTACCTCCTATTGATTGCAGCTTGGTGGCTTCTCAACCAGTTACGTCATTGCGACCTCTGAACTGGCAGATAGCCAAGTTTCATCTACCATTGAGCTTAGTGACGTCTCAATTGGTCATGTCATTGCGACCTCTGAACCAGCAGACAGCTAAGTCTCGATCCCGAGCCCTGTTGACATTTACAAAAGACAGGTCTCGATACTCGTTGACATTTACAAAAGACGAGTATCACCTATTGATCGAAGCTTGGTGGCTTCTCAACCAGTTACGTCATTGCGACCTCTGAACTGGCAGATAGCCAAGTTTCATCTACCATTGAGCCTAGTGGCGTCTCAAATTGGTCATGTCATTGCGACCCCTGAACCAGCTGACAGCTAAGTCTCAATCTCGATGCTTGCTGACATTTACAAAAGGCAAGTATCTCCCTTCCTTTCAAGCCCCACAAAGGGCTAACCTCGAGACTGGCAACGTCCCATTCGATTATGTTACTACAACCTCTGAACCAACAGACAGTCATGTCTCATTATCTAAACAACAGACAACAAAAGAAAAATTTTCTATTAAATCCAAAAGGATGGGATACATGGAGGAGCCTATAGGCGTACATGATAAGAACGGATCCGATCTCCGAGCGAAGCTAGCCGCGTCCTCCTGTCATCTTCAGCCTGGGCCAGCGCCTGTGATCTTAGCTCTGCCTCATCGAAGTCCACCGCCTGAGCCAGACGAGCCTCGGTCTCCGCCAAAGTCGCCCTCTGTGATGACTTCCGCTCCGCCAGTTCCTCACTTCGAGCCCTGAGCTGCTTAAGCCGCGCAGACTCTTCATGACGCATCTGTGTAGCCTTCGACAAGAGGAGATTTGCCTTTCGGATCATCTCTTCAGCCCTCTTGATCTTATCTTCAGCGTCAAAAAGAGCACTGTTGGAAGCATCAATTGCACTCCCAACCTCTGCTTCCTCTGCCTCCAAGGACCTCAAGTCAGAGGAGATAGCCTCAACAGCCTCTTGGGCAGCGAGCTGAGCCTCGCGCTTCTGGGCGACAAGACGTGCGAGCCGTTCATCAGCCAAAGACGCTGCGTCGGAACGATAGAAATGGCGCCATTCCTCCACGTCCTTCTCAAGGTCATCTACCAGGAGCTCCAGAGCAGTAGCTTGATGGTACCCCTCAAAGTCCCGGATACACTCAATGCCACGGGAGAGAACCATCTTCAGCTTCGAAAATGGCACAGGCGAGCCCTTCAAGACTAGACCGATAGTCTGCTCCAAACTATTATAGAAGCTGTCGACCAGATTACCGATAAAGTCATTCTCAGCTTCATCAACCCTTGAGACAACCTCGGAGCAATCTACCAACCTAGTCGACACCACCGCGGAAGAAGAAGCGGGAACATCGACAGCAGCAGGGCAAGCCAAAGGTGACCTCGGCGGAGTCCTCAGCGACACCAGCACGCCAGCCACCGCGGAGGTAGGACTGGCAACCACCTCCTGAGCAGCAGGCTCAACTACCAGCGTCGGGGAGGTAGGGCTCACAATCACCCTCAATGCCGTATTCGGCAAGACAGTCTGCACCCCACTCGTTGATATGACTGGAAGTGGGGGTACCTCCGGGACTGCCGCCTCTTCAACCTCAGGGCCCTCCGCTGATTTGGGCTGATAAAAAGGCAGGTCGCCATACAGCGCGTCTAACACAGCAGCGTCTGCCCCGGTCGAAGCGCTCATATCGCCCTTTGACCCTCCAGGAAAACCCTCCGCCTCTTGCCAAGCTGATGCACCTTGGGGACGAATACCTGCAACAAAACCAAGGTCAAAAAGGGGGACGCAACAAATAGGCGAGGACCAAGAGATCTTAGTCTTACCGAAGGCCGATGTCACCTCGTCAGCCGCATCAGAATCCAAGGGTCCCATCGGAAAGTTCTTACCAGACTCAACGCGGATAGCCGGCCCACTCGCCGATTCCTCCGCAGACCACCCGGCAGAGCTGGATGCCATAGGACTTCCTCTAGAAGCCTCAGCGCCCGAAGGGCCAATATCGGCCGCATGATCCCCAGACTCCTCCGAGCGAGCAAAGGAACCAGCTGCACTTCCATAAGTAAACAGGGGATCGTAGTGCTCCCCTTGCCCTCCAATTGCCTCAGCTCCTGCAACAAAAAGCAAATGATGAGTTATGTAAAGCGCGCTGAAGACATATTAGATGGGGCCAATCTTACCAGTAGTCGGTTCAGCAACCGACGGCTCAGCCACTAATGGAGCAGCAGAAGGAAGCGCAGTAGAGGGTTCGCCCTCTACCACAATTGTAGGAGCATGACGACGGGGCCTCTTCGCCGACGACTTCCTACGGGATCCACTCCCACGCTTCCTTTTGAAGTGGACCTCAGAGTCCTCTTCCTCCACTTCTTCCACATGCTGTGGGGGAGCTGCTCCCACTACACCAGACCCGGCTTCACGAGCACCAGCTTCGTGGGCATCAGCCTTTGTCTCTGCCTCAAAGCGAGGGCTCCCCGCATCAGAAGCCTCGCTGTCATCTATAGCGATGAACTCCTCTATGCCAGGAACACGGACTCGTTTGCCCTCCATCTTATCAGAAGCCTTCTGCTTCATCCGATGAGAAATTAACCTCACACCCGAACGGTTGACGTTAAACCTAGCAGGTGTAGAGTTCGAAGCCGCATACCATTGGCAGAAACACAGGGTCGTCCATAGGCCGGGATCCCTCAACGGCGTGCGTAGCCACGCTCCAGTGTCATCCGCGGTAAAGAACCGCCAAGCACGAGCCCCATCAATGAGGCTCCCCATGAAAGCCAGGTCCGGATTCGGGTTGCCCACATACAACTGGTCATACCCAAATTGGCGGGCGAACCGGCTCGGGATGTAGGGCTCCATGTAGCAGGTATCCCCACTCCGGTACAGCAGATGCGAGGGCCGGATACACACCAGCCACTCGAAAACACCCCGACTCATGGGGGACCGACCTGATTCCACATCACGGAATTCCTCGTTGTATCCTGCACCCCGCAGGCAAGGAAAACAGCGGAACAGGCTGTAAGCGTCATAACGACGCACTAACTTACGGGCCTCGGCCACATAAGTTTTCTGCCACAAACAGCCTTCAAAACGACGGAGAAGCGCCGTTTGAACACCCGGCGGAGGGTCCTCCCCAGCTCCAATTAAAGTAGGGCAGTGCAAGGCGAACCACGCCATCAAGTAGGTGTACGGTAAACCTACCCTAGGATTGGGCCCGTCACAAGGCAGGATGGCACCCTTCCCCCGCCTTGACGCCATCGGCCTGCAGAAAGCCTCCGTCAGAACACGAAGGCCCCTCTGAATACAACACACCATGGCCGGGAGAAGACCAGACGGTGGCCATGGACCAAGCGAACGGCAGGCAGCAGCACATTCGGGTGAACAATGTCACCCGAAGAAGAAGGCACGACACACTTCTTTAACCAGATGGTTAAGAAGCCGGCCAGCAACGCCTTGCGAGACATAGGCCGACGGGCCTGATGGTGAAAGCTCCGAAGAACATCACCCTTCTCGAAAGGACCATCATCTTCTGTCACGACGATGTCCTTTTCAGCATGCACCTCCATCCTTGCCAAGATGTCCTCTTCAGCAACTCCGCAATGAGCTGCCTCGGGCGCACTAGTCATGTCCGGGAACAAGTAGTTCCCCCAGCTCTTCAAGCTCTTCGAGCTACCCTTGCCACCAGTGTGGATGCTGGAACAAATGTGCAGGTGGCACATCAATTCCCGATATGTCTCAAGCAAAGCAGGCTCTTGCTTCTCCAAGAGAGCCAACTCCGTCTCACACGGAAAATACTCTTCATATGGAAGAGACCCGAAGGGCAAAGCAGAGATCTCTCGCATCTCATGCAGGGCCATGCCCAATTCACCAACCGGGGTGAAGAAAGTCCCCGAGGCTGGGCAGTACAACTCAAGGATGGCGTAGAAGCACGCCACCTTCATCTCAATGCCGTAGCAGGTCGCCCTGACGGCCTCATAGAGGTTCAACCTCTCTAATTCCCCCTCAAAATGATTGAGGATATAATTGGTCAACTCCGCCCACCATGACCTAGGAGGGTGGACCCAACCAGGAGCCCTGAAATCTGTGGCGGGGTAGTTCCCCTCAGCCTCGCAGAACTGAGTACCGAAGGTCGGCGCCGCAGCTGGATTCTCTCCTACTGGAAGGTCCCGCGACACCTTCCCAGGGTATAGCCCTATTATGCTACGAGGAGGGCCCGCCCTCGAATAGCCGGTCTAGAATGTCAACCTCCCGACACTTATAGACTCGGCATTTAGGCTCACGCCCCACGCCATCTTCCGAGCCTGAGTCACGCTCGCGAAGGAAGACAAAGCGAAATGCCGCTTAGTAGACGGGAGATAGAATCTCTCGCCATCCAACTGGAAGATCCACTGGCCTTCGCCGGCCTGCAGCTGGCGATCGGGATCAGGTGCAGCATCCCCGAACATGAAGTCAGGCTTTTTGTAAGCCTGACGGTCGATATCTTCAAACGAAGCCGTAGTCAAGATGCTCCGCATGGCCTGCGGGCCACCGCTCTGAATGAGCGTATCCCGTACAAGGGGGCTCGGCTCACTGAACAAGGAAGCCTGCCCGATGAACTGCAAGCTGATGCTCCCTGCTCGACTGGTTACGCCAAATAGACTGTTCTGAAGGCCGGAGGCGTAATGTACTGCAAAAAAAAAAAAAAAAATGAACTATGATTAGTTCACCAATCAAATGGACGCGAAGACATAAAAATTCGCTAAGGCATAGCCTCGCCCAGTAAGCAGGAACAGCGGGATAATAGCTTTGATAAAAAGCTTCGCTTCACAGATAAGACTGCATCTTTGCAGGAACTGGCATAGCCCTAAGGACTGACGTCATCAAAAGGACTTCATGACCAACAGTCGTCCTTCGTGGCCACGACTGAAGGCACACGACCCATATCCTGTTCCTCAACAGGATGAAGACTGCCCCAAGCAATGGCTTCCTATGGAAGCCCAAGGGAAGAACTGTTCAGTTCTTACTTCCCTGGTGCAAGTAAAATAGGGAAGTTAAGGGAAACGAGTTCCCTGATAAGGACAGATCATATTCGATCGTCCTAATAGCCGAGTATCGACTCCAAAGGATGAAGACCACTCTCTAATCAAATTGGAGAGTCTCTTACCAGCGATTGGTCGCTCAATGAACGGAGGAGGAGGACCCTCCGCTGTAGAAGTCGCTGCTTCCTTTCCCGCTCATCTCTTGGGCGCCATTGAAGGAATGCAAGAGTGCTCAAAGTACTCTGAAGCAAAGGAGGAAGAAGAAGAGGAAGAAATAGAAAGTTCTCTAAAAATAAAGGGAGATCTTCCCATATTCAGCCCAATCGGGCTTTTATAGGCCAATCAGCGCCTAAATCAAGGCCTCGAAAAAGGGCACATGCCGCCGTTTCGAATTAATTCGAAACAGTGCCCGAAGCGCCTGAGGCGCTTTTCCCAAAGTGCGACGGTTCAACCCCACTAAAGGGTTAACTCCGCGCAGGAGCAAAGTGCGGGCTTCGCACAAACCTTCAAAGACTTCGCCAGGAGGTCTACCTTAGCCCGCCAAAGAGGCTGCTGTTTGCGGGACATGCCGGTCTCGCGAAGATCATTCGAAGAAAGGACAATGTCCTTAACTCTGCATACAGTTCAGCCCAGCTATGGCCAGACTCTCAGTGAAAGCAAGCAAATCAGATGATCAGACAATGAACTTTCATTGATTCAAAAGCAAGGGTACATTGATATTACATCGAAGTTGTGTTTCGTACAACACACTCAGTTGCCCAACAAAGATCTTTTGAGGCATACAAGCGGGTTTATCTGCTACCAAGCCAGATCAACGGGACAGGAAAGGCCTTCCTCCTGCACAAGGCCGTAATCCTTCGCACATGAGCAGATGGTGCCGCGAGGACACGGTCATTTTTCTCCACAAAATGGCAGATCTTACCAGGCCATTTTTGTTGAAGCCTGGCAATAAAAGCTTATCGCCGCCAACACGTCAGATCACCTATAATGGGAACTAGTTTTGATGCTAGTGATCTGACGGGTGTGAGGCCCACTCCCATGAAGTGGATCGTCCCCGACGAAGGCCACCAAAGTTGAAAGTCGGCAGCCAGCCTCACCTCAGATCGAATCATCTCGGATAAGAGGCTGCCAACAGCCCCTGGGACGCGCATCCGCTGCCCCGAATTGTTCCTCCTGCTTAAAAGTAAAGCTTCAACCGGGGAAGCATAAGGCAATTTTATGGCTTCTTCCATCAAGTCACCAGACTGGCAAGCATAGCTCGCTGCAAGGCAAATTGAAGCAAGTTAGCAGTTAAGCACAGAAAGAGCTGCAAAAACATTAAGTCAGATTCTTCAGCGGCAAAGCAATCCGACTTCAGCAGAGGACAAGTTCCACCTGCACAGCAACCATGGGCTGGCTCAGCAAACGCCAAGTCCTAGCCTCGCCTATACGGCAAAGTCAGACTGATCTTGTGAAGAACAGTCTCAACCTCGCCAATATGGCAAGACTGGCTCAACTATTGAAGAAGCCAAGTCCCAAGTCCTGCCTGCGCAGCGGACTTAACAAGCAATGGTCTTTCTGATCAAATCAAGATGATGGTTTCGCAGAAAGCCGTGATGAGATCCTTCTCTGCAGCAGCCAATTGCAAGATGAAGAACAAGGGAAGCTAATCTCTGAAGCGAGCTGCCAAAGCTAAATCAAGGGAGATGAGTTCCCTAAAAAGCGGTGAAGTCTTTGAATAATCAAGACTTACTGGTCCTTGGCCGGTTAGACAACCAGGGTGGGCTTTCCCACTAATTCTGAGATCTGAGTATCTCTCACAACCAAGAGAAGGGAAGAAGAAAGGCAAGGCACTTCTCTTCAGAGGACCTCAAGTGTCCTATTTATAGGCCCCATGGCCTGAGCACAACCACCTCAAGCGTGGAAGCACGAGCGCACTTAAGGCATTGATTGCGCCTTGATGACAGGGACGGTTCCCATTGGAACCGTACAAGGGAAGAAAACGTCTCCCTCATAAAAGGCACTTATGGCGCCTTGAATAAAGGGAATATCCTCCCTTGGAAACGTGCAAATCGGAGAACATCTCTCTCGATTGGCGCGAAAGAAGGAATGATCCTCCTCGTAACCGCCCCACGGCAGTTGGCTTTGAAAAAGCAACAGTAGTTCCAAAGCGAACTTATTTCTTGAAAGCCCAGATGCGGAGCTACCCCGACGCGAAGCTATTCGCGAACCAGTGCAAACTCTTTGGCAGATCCATCCCAAAGCAGGATTGAAGGCGAAGCTGAACTCGACCATCATGGAGATGTTCATACTCCACACCACCATCACAGCAGTTCAAAGTATTTCGAAGTCTGGGCTATTGCAGACTTTCGAAAACTTTGAAGGGGGTCTTGTTGACACTTAAAAAAGACAAGATTCTCATTGGTCCGAACGATGTCTAAACTTGTTGACATTTACAAAAGACAAGGGACAGACGAGCTGAAGACCAGTTTTTCACCCAACTCCAAGGGACGAGGAAGCGGTTTGGACTCCACTGATCCAGCAAGCAGAACAGTGAACCCGGATTGTTTCTAAACAGACCTCAGCAGGTCTAAAATGCTAGCATTTAGCATTACATTAGCCCAAAGAGATAGCCTCGTTTGAGAGGCTAACATCATCCAGAGCATCGCCAGGAAGCTAACTGACAGCTTCGCCGAAAAGCCTCTTTTCGGACTCCGCCAGGAATTGCCTCTAGCTCCGCTATGAGCTTCAAAGCGGGCAGCTCCGCCATCAGCCTGCTATGGTCAGCCTTTGACCAATCAAATCTCCTGATGAGATTAGATCTAAGCTAATCAAATCCAATCAGGATTCAAATATGGCAGGTGATTGCCACAATCTCTTGACTCTCTTGAAACGAGTAAGTGGATCAAGGAGAATCAATCAACGATATGGAAAGGATCATAACACATCGGAAAGATCAACCGACTTGCCATTTTCTAGCTCCGCGGAAGCTATTATAGCCTCGCAGCAAGGCTACTTTCCAGATTCAAACAGATTCGGTTCAATCTGTTTCTATATCTTCAAAGGGGACGATTATACCCTTACTTTCCCTATAAATAGCCCATCAGGGGCACAAGGGAGAGGGATCGCATCGCATCAGATCGAGGAGGATCATCAATTGATCATCGGCGAGATTGGCGTCTTCTCAAAGATCGGACTTCTTCATCAACGCACCGTGCAATCTCTAATTCAGAGACCTTTCAAGAGAAATACTTCTCTTCTCAGGGTGGCGATACCCTAATAACCTCTTTTCCTCAAGGAATCTCCGGAACCAGGCGAGAAGGAATTCCTCACAGAAGTGGTTTTGAGAAGTAGTCAGAGGGTTCTACCAATCCTCTATTCTCTGATTCCCGGAACCAGGCGAGAAGGGAATCTCATCGCTCGCATCGTCAAAGGGACAAAGTGGTCGCGCGCTGACCAGACTCCTATCGGCACATTTCCCAGAATCTCTGGGGAGATCTACTTGTAATCTTTTTAAGAATACTTGTAATTTAGCTCCTCAAACTTTTTATTTGTAAGTTTTCCCCCTTTGCAAACATAATGGAAAACACTCTTCTACATATAGATTCATATTGAGTGTATCTTGTATTGAGGAGCTTGACATCTCTTCTTTATGTGGTACACGTGTGTAGGGGGAGCTTCACATCTCCTCTTATGCATTGCATAGTGTACGTTATGTGAATTAGGGCTTGTCATCCCTCCTTCATGTAATGTATCTATGTAGGGAAGCTTCACATCTTCCTCTTCATGAATGTATATCGCATATACCATTTGTTGATTGATCTATGTTTACTTTCAATTGGTATCAAGATGCTACTTTGACATATTTTCAATTGATATCTTAATTGATTGTCACCCCTATTTGGTTTTGTTTTTGTTTTAGACAAAAAGGGGGAGAACATTGTCTTTATTAACCCTTTTGTTGATTCATTGTTTCGAACAAAAAGGGGGAGAAAATTTATTGATTGGTTTTGCTTTTACCCCTTATTGATGATTGTTTCTTTGTATTAAAAAAAGGGGAGAAGATTTTGTTTTGTTTTGGTTTTTTTTTTTACCCCTTTGTTGATGATTGACAAAAAGGGGGAGAGAGATTTTGAGTTTGATCAAGTTTTATATATGCATATTTATGTTTTGCATATATTAAGTTTAATTTAGTTTAATTTTAATTGGTATCTAGAGCATGTTTTATTTTTGAACATTTCATTGGTATCTAGAGCCTTTTATTGTTTATGCATGATTATGCATTATCATTCATTGCATATTTATTATTTATTTGTTTATGCATGAGTTAAGGGGGAGCTTCTTTGAAGCTTAACTTTAATCCATGCATATATAACTCCATGAGTTTTGTCATCATCAAAAAGGGGGAGATTGTTGGCCCGGAGGCCTTCCTCTCTAGTTTTGATGATGATTAACTCATGTAGTTATGTTTACTAATAATCTTGTAATTTTAGTTTCAGATCATGAAACAAGATATTAGTTGGTGATTGCTTCAAAAAGAGGAGTTTGGAAGCTTTCACATGGTGATTCCAGGGCCCGAGCATCAAGATCATACATAGCCTAACTCGTGGATCACGTTTTGGATCGGGTCGACTTGAAGATGAAGATCATCAAGAAGACATAGGTATCCTAATTTAGTTAGTGTGTTTTAGATCCATGTGTAAAGATAAGAATAGTTGATATACTCAAGTGCACAACACACACGTTTTATGTTTGAATATTGGTTTTTCGGTCTTGGTTTAACCAATATTTATTTTCATGAATAGTAGATCAAAATAAGTTTAATTGGTTTATGTATAGTAGTTTCATTCTATACATGCATGCTTAAACTTCTTAGACAAACTTATTTTGACTATCCTTTTCATGTATTGAAAAATCCAAGTTTGATAAAATACAAGTTTTGATTTTTGATAAAAATGATAAGACAAAAAAATGGTTTCAAATTGCTTGATATTTGAGTTGAAAATTTTATCACATGTTTATATATCAGTGCAAAATATTAAAACTATTTTTGGGGATTTTTAGAAGAGATAAAAGAATTTTTAAAATTATTTTTAACCCCAGTTTCTGACCCAGAACTGTGGCTGACAGGCCAGGTCGACCGACCGCACGGTCGACCGAACCAAGGGCCGGTCGACCGGGCGGTCGACCGACATGCACAGAGCTGTGCACGTTTGGCAGCACAGTGGGCCGGTCGACCGGGCGGTCGACTGGACCAGAGAGCTCTGTTCTCTGTATCTGGGCGGTCGACTGGGCGGTCGACAGGATTGCTCTAACGGTCATATTTTTGACCGTTGGCGGTCGACCGGCCGGTCGACCGCCAGCCTGTTAGGCTGACAGATCAGCCTAACAGCTAGTTTTCTTTTGGGCCTATAAATACCCCATCTCTTTAGGGTTTTTGATAAGATTTTCAAGAGCAAAAATTCCTACTTTTCTGAAGTATTTTTAAAGTTTTAAAAAGTGTTTTAGAGCTTCAAAGATTTCATCTTTATTGTTTTCAAGGGTTTTGAAAAATCAAAGAAAACTAGGTTTTTGGGATATTGCTTGGATTTTCATTTCTATCATCTACAAGAGATTTTCCAAGTAGTTTTTCTTTGTTATTTGCTTTCTAAAAATACCTTGATATCCACTTGAGCTATATCTTCTATCCTAATCTATTAGGATCTTTGTTTTGTGGAAAAGAGATTGTTTGAGGTTGTTGTAGCCTCCAAGTTGTAAACACCCTTGCTTTTGTTGTATCCCTCTTTGGTAGAGGTTGATCGGGCGATTGGTTTGCTCCCTCTTTGGTAGAGGTAGAGATTGTGTTTGCTCCCTCTAGTGAGAGGTGGAGTTTGGTTGTAACCCTCTTCGGTAGAGGTGTTGGTTGTTGTTTGGCTACGGGCCTACCCTTGGTTGTGAGACGGTGTTTGAGAGAGGAGTTCGGTACTCCCTTGTTGTAAAAATCCTTCTCGGTGAAGGTTCCCTCGGTGGGAGTCCTCGGTGGACAAGATAGTGGATTAGAAATCCTTCTTGGTGAAGGCGGGGACGTAGAGCTAGGGGCTCGAGCCTCGAAACATATCTTTGTGTTTGCGTTTGATCCATTATCTCTTAACTCTCTCTCTCTCTCTTTTTTGTGCAAAGCATCATTCATATCATCATATCATATTTGCTTGTGTTGAGCATTGATTCATATTGCCATATCTATTATATGCTTGTGTGCTTGTGTGCCTCACTTATACTTAACCACAAGAGTTTCATATAGCACCTCAACCCTTATCTAGGGGAATCAAGAGGAGTTAGTCCAGAGCCCTTCACGGGGAATTCGGCTACACTTGTTGGTTGTATTAAGTGTGATTGCAAATTATTTTTAAGCTTCCGCATTTAGCGCATTTAGCTTCTAGATTAGCATTATCACCTATTCACCCCCCCTCAAGGTGATTTACACTATCAAGTTCTTTCTTTTCTCCTTAGAAGAGATGAGAGACCTTTAAGAGAGAGATTAGGTCATAATAGATAGTTGGTGGTGGAGAGGGAATCCTACCCATGATATATATAGTATCAAAAAATTCTAGTTTAACTCATCATAGATCTAAATCCTTGATTGATAACACGAGTTTCATACGTGTAAATGAGTCTCACATTTTAAATTAAATACACTCATAGTTAAGTGTAAATGAAACGTATCTAGACCCAAACTATTAGGATTGATTAATTCTTTATTGGGTCAAATAACATAGGCTTATATAGACGAGTGTATAAATCCAATTAGACTTGTGTAGGTCAAAATTAATTTAGACTCTATCCAAATAAGTCTAACAATCTCCCACTTAGGCCAAATAAGTCATACTAGAAGGATGTTATACATAACTTTATAGTATCAAAACTTTAACCATCAATAAACCACATTTCAAAACAATCTAGTCCATTAAGTGTCCTGTCAACGAACATGGCAATCGTTACCTTCTGTATAATCAAAGTAGGACCTTCTACATCACAAGTTTCAGAACTATTAACGATATAGATCAAATGTGGACGTGTGACATGGAAATATTCTCTGATCAAATAAGGTACAATTCTAACTGGTTTTCACTTTATAACTCCAGCTAGTCTAACTTTATGACTCCAATGAGTCTAACTGCTAATTCAACAAACTCAAATGAAGTAGACTTTAAGAAAAGTAGTTATAATATTATTTATCAGAATCAACAAATATATATAAAGTGCACTTAGAAATAATATCTGTTACATCAAATTATCCACTTCCACTAAATCAGGATATCATCATGACTAGTCATCCCCATAAGAGCAATATGCCCTAAGAAGACTTTAGGTGGAAGTCCTTTAATGAGTGGTTATGTAATGTTAAGCATATTACTAACACTATCAACAAACACTATGTAATTCTAAACTTTATCATTGATGACAAGAAACTTGATGTCGATATGCTTCGATTTTACTGAAATCTTGTCACTATTGTTGTAAAGCTCTATAACTCTTATTGTCACAGTGTAACTGTAATGGCCTTTCGACTAAATCTATCATCTTCCTACAATCAGGAAAATGTAATCTGAAGTGGACTTCCTATTGTTGATACATCCAACATAATCTGAATCTGTGTATTTGATCAGCTGTAACTGATCAGATTTCATGTAGTCTTTTGTAGATATTGCATTACCTTCTTAGCAATCTTTCAGTGATCAATCCCAAGATTGATCAAGTATCTGTCAAGTTTCACAATGGTATATGCTATATCTAGACAGGTACAAACTTAAGCATATATCATACTTCCAACCGCCGATGCATATGGAATGTCTTTCATTTGCTTTTTTTTATAGGTCATTCTTGAGACATTGGAATAGACTCAACTTATTTCTCTTAGAGTAATTATTCATGCCACATCTATCTAGCACCTTACCGATATAGGTCTTTTGTGATAAAGCTAATATTCCACGTGTCCTGTCACGTTGAATCTAGATGCCTATCACAAAAGAAACGTCTTCAAGATCTTTCATCTCAAAATTCTTTAAGAGAAAACTTTTGGCCTCAAGTAAAAGAGTTATATCGTTACTTGCTAGTAGAATGTCATCTACATATACTACAAGAAATGTAAGTCTGCTCTCTTTAAATTTATGATAAATGCACTACTTAGCCACATTCTCCTTAAAATCAAAAATTGAATATTACTTGATCAAATTTCAAATATCATTGACGGAATACTTGCTTTAGACTATAATGAATTTTTTAATTTGCAAATCAGATGTTGTGAACCTTTGGCTTTAAAACTTTCTGCTTGCACCATATTTATTTCTTCCTCAATGCGACCATTAAAGAAGGCAATCTTAACATCCATTTGGTGAAACTTCAGGTCGAAATAAGCCATTAGTTGTTGGCCCAAAGGTTCATCACTTTAGTTTTGATGATGATTAACTTATGTAGTTATAGTACTAATGATCTTGTATTTAATAAGTTTCAGATACTAATCAAGATCTTAGTCATATTTAGCTTCAACTAAAGAGTCAAAATCAAGTTTGAAGCTAACACGTGTTGATTCAATAGCTCGCGCATCAAGATCACATCAAGTACTCAAAGATGGAGTCATGGCTCTTTGGATCAAGTTTTGGACCAAGTCAAGATGAAGAAGAAGATTTTCAAGAGAAGATTTTCAAGACTTGAGTCAAGTGTTTGTAAGTTTTAAGATTTTTATTTTACATAAAATATAAAGAATAGATTCGTTGTGAATTGCTCAAGCTCATATACGCACACAAAATATTTCATATCTTTTGATGTTGCGAAATAGCAAGTGCACCAATCATTTACAAGTAATATAGTAGTGAGTAGAGTATCGTTCTCACAGTGAGTAGAGTATCGTTCTCACGAGGATTGATGTCTATTGAGTACCAAACTAATTTTCTCTAATTTTATTTGAATAATTGATTAAGAAGATGATTTAAAATAAACTATTAATAAGAAACTAAATGAGTTGATTTTTATAGAAGAAGAGTGCTAGGGCAATTGATTTCGATAAATATAATCAGATATAAAATTATGCTTGTGCTAGTGAATTTTAACTATTCATTTTAACAATCAAAAGTCCTTAACCTAACAAGTATTCTCTCTCGAGAAATACTAATTCTATCTTCTAATTCAAGAACCTACAATCTCTTGATCTAGTAGATTTTTCAAATTAGAAAAAGCATAAATATGGTAGATTTTTCTATATGATTGCACAACTTCTCCGTCTCAACTTATCAAGTTGTGATTTTTATTCCTATGATGTTATCCTAGGTTATCTCCTCGCAGTCTCAAACCTAATCATCCATATAATTATTGGCCACCAGTTAATATCAAGAAATTTGGGAATAAAAACTTAACATGAAAAAAAAATTTAAACTTGAAGAACAAAATAGTAGCATAGCACAAAGAAACAATTATATCATCATAATATTTAACTAACAACAATACCCTAGCATGGAGAATTAGTTTATATTAGAAGAGATGCAAAACATGATAAATAATATGAACTTCATAAAATAATAAAATAAAATGAGAAAGAGATTAGAAAACACCAATTTAGGGACTCTAAATGATGCCTCCTCGCTATTCTTCTTCAACTTCAATACGCATAATTTATTCTCTAAAAGCCAAGAAACTGAAATCTAAAATAATATAAAATTTATTTATGTAATGAGAGTTATGAGAGATTTTTCATATTACAGATGATTGTCACCTTTTATGTAGACCTCAGAGCCCATTACAATCAGGAACTCATTAGGAATTCTAATCCTGCTTCAGTTTGGTGTGGGAATTCAATCCTGAATTGATCTGCAAATAGCTATCATTGATTGCTGAATACGACTTGACTAACAACTAAATTAAAAAATAGTGCCAACAGAAGAATTATAAATCTTTAAGTCTTCTTTATATAACATCTTAAATCATTAGAATTAGATATCTATAGTGAAAGTTATGATCAAAATAGTAAAATGTGTCCAATCTGAATCCGAGTTTGAAACAGATTTCTGCTCTCTGTTGAATAGTAGATGGCCAACAGCCAAAAATTCGGCTATTCAGCTAAATTTTGATTTGATTTAACCTCAAATTTTTATTAGATGCTTTTTCATATTTTATAAACTCTTTTGACAAGTCTATTTGGTCACTAGATGTCTGAATCTTGAAATATATTACTGCAATCATCTCTTTAACATTGATTATCTGCTTTTTAATCTCTTTTCTCTAATTTGTTCTCTTGACCTAATTTCTGCATAAACTTAAATAAAAACACCCATGCAATATTAAATGTGTAACAAAAGAGGTATAAAAGTGCTACAAAATATACATGATAATCACAATTATCATCTTTCATGATTAAGTTTTGTTTTTAAAAAATATAGTTTTAGTTTTGGTTTTCAAAAAATACATCGTTGGTTTCCTGAATAGATTTCATCAAAATAAGTTTACATGATTTATATGTGTATTGGATTTCATCCATACACATTGATACTTCATAATGTTTAGAAAAACTTATTTTGATGTTTCTATTTCATGGTTTTAAGTTTTGTATTTATCAAACTTATTTTGGAGCTTATTGTCAAAAATAAGTATATTTCATCTTCTATGTATATTGGATCATTTTCATACACACTATACTTCAAATGTGTTTGAATATCTTGTTTTGTATTTGAACAAGTTTTGAAAAAAATGGTTTTTCATTTTGAAGTTTATTTTTGAAAAATACGATTTTCGGTTTAAGCCTAGATTTCTATACCTCAAAAATAGTTCAAATTGTTTGTAATATGTATTAATTTTTGATCACACATATTTGTACTTCAAAGTATTTTAAAGAATTTATTTTTATGGATTTTATGTAATTTTATGGGAATTTATAGATACATAAAAGACCACATTTTTAATCCTTAAAACCCAGTTTTGGGCTGCTGGCGGTTGACTGAACCAGGGCTCAGTCGACCAACGTGCACAAAATGTGCACAAGCCCTTTGCCATAGGGCTGATCGACCATTCAGTCAACCAATCCAGAGAGGCTGCTCTCTGGATGTGGCCCCGGTCGACCGACCAAAGAGCATAGCTCCTTGGTTTTAGTCACGGTCGATCGGGCGGTCAACCGACAGGGCAATAGCCTAGTTGCAGTCGACCGGGCAGTCGACCAACAACCCCAGCGGTCTAAAATATGACAGTTGGTTGATCGACCGGCTGGTCGACCGACTTGTCATCTGGCCAGCCTAATGGCTAGTTTTCTGAAGCCCTATTTAAAGGGTTGTTTTGGCCAGATTTGGGTAAGATTTTACAAGTGTTCTTGAGAGCTCTTCAACAGAGTTTTTCAACAAGTTTTAGAGCTTCACTTCCATATCCAAAAAGAGGATTTCAAAAGAGTTTATCTTGAGTTTTCTAAAGCATTCTCTTAAGTTTTTCTACCAAAATTCTATCTAGTTTTTCTCACACAAACTTGAGCTTTTCATTACTATATCCATCCTATAGGATTCTTGTTGTGAGAAGTGTTTGTTGGTGATCAAGAGAAGAGTTCACCACGTGTTCCATTTTGTATTTAGAGAAAGTTGTAGAGGTTGCGGCCTCGACGAACTTGCGAGTTCGTGTTGTGAAGAGTTCTTGAGGGAGCTCATTATAGAGGTGCAGCCTCGGCAAGCTAGTGAGCTTGCGTGCATTGTTCTTACGGGAATAAGTGAGAAACTTACGGGTTCAAGAGTTCTTGAGGGAGCTCGTTGTAGGTGTTGCAATACCAAGTGATCTTCCCAGATCGATTTTAGTGGAAATCCTTCATAGTGGTGAAGGCGGGGACGTAGAGCAGTGGTTCGAACCTCGAAACAAATCTCTTATATTTGCGATTGCTTATCTCTCTCTCTCTCTCTCACTTATGTTTATTGTTTGGTACGGGGTAGAAAAATTCGCGTAAAATTTCCTTGAATCAATTGAAAGTTTACAACAAACTAATGCCCCGACTACAAGGGAGGGAAGACGTTGAGTCTTGAATCTCCCCTTTGTTTAGTGCTGGGTTCTTCAAGTGGCGATGGAAAGTGAATCTTGTTTTCCGTTGACCGGGTGATCGTTAGGAACTTTCGGGGATCTTCTCTTTGGATGGCGGACGGAGTAACGCAGCTCAATCGACCCAAAATCTCAAAGAGATTGTAGGCAAAGGTTAACTTGTACGCAGCAAGTTACTTGAAGAGTTGGACTCTCTTTCCTTCTCTGTTGAAGCTCTCAAGTCAAGCTCTTCTCCTTGATTTCTCTGATCTCCAATCGACCGACCCCTTCTCCATAGCAACGGGGCTATTTATAGAGGTTTCAGGGGTGAACGTGCCCCCTAAAACCGCTCCACAATGGGGGTTAACTTCCTTATTATGTGGGTGGTGATTGACCCCATAACGAGGGAAGTTATGACTGAGACGCAATTTTCAACCCTCGCGTCTTGGCGCTGCAGTGCTGTTGAGACGCGGGTTTTGACCCTCGCGTCTTGATGCTGCAGTGCTACTGAGACGCGGGTTTCGACCCTCGCGTCTTGATGCTGCAGTGCTGCTGAGACGCGGGTTTCGACCCTCGCGTCTTGATGCTGCAATGCTGCTGAGACGCGGGTTTCAACCCTCGCGCCTTGGTGCTGCTTTGATGGCTATGATTAGCCCTGCGTCTGGAGTTTGGGACTCTGCTTTTGACGACTTGTCTTTAATGATCTTTAGACAGCCTACAGAACCCCCTCCAAAGTTTTCGATATTCCGCAGTTAGCTGAGACGGATTTCGAAATACTTTGGACTCTAGCTGAATCCACTTTTATGATTGGACTGACAAAGCTCCGGGCTTGATCTTGTTTGGAGTATGGCCTTCGTGAGTGTACTGTGGAACTCTTTGAAGCCGCCAAAAACTGATCGTGTTGAGTGTCTAGATACGCAGTCTAAACCCCCCCGATGCTTTGAGTTTATCGTTGGTGCACTTTAAACCAGGGGTGGGCAGTCGTCTGCTTGTGCCAGTGTACTTTTGAACTGAATTGCAGAAGCAAGGATTACATGCCGGTTCTGTGGACGCAGGGGTGATACTGCTTTAAAGACGCGCCTTCTATAGGGGTACCTCTTTTGGGATGACAACGCGACTATTACTCCATGAGGTAGATGCGACTTTGGCTGGGTTGAAAAGATGCGATCTTCGGAGGGACGCGTCTTTTAGAAGGAAGACACGGCTTTTGGAAGGAAGACGCGGCTTTCCGGACGTAACTCTGGCTTAGTTGGGAAGGTGCGTCCATCGGAGGGACGCGTCTCTTGGGATGAAGACGCGACTGTTGGATGCGAATCCGTGCCATGAGATGTTGCCACGTGTCCTGTAGAAATGAGGGGGCACCTTCTTTTTGGCGTGCGAACTTCACGTTGCACTTAATGCGCCGTCCACGCGTCAGGCGGTGATTAGGCGTCGAGCCAAGCGCCGCGTATCTTTGCGAATCACCGTGCCTATAAAAGGCAACAGTCCTTTAAGAGTCATCATTAGACTCTCCTTCGTCTTCGCGTGCATCTGTTAGGGTTTTGAGAAAGGAGCTTCCTTTGTTCTCGTTTCCTTCATCTAACATCGGATCCTTAATCGCAATGGCACCAAAGGCCAAGCATACTGCTTCGTCTTCAAAGGCGGTCGTCTCTGAGACTCAGAGGGGCGGTTCCTCCATGCAGGAAACCCCTCTTCCAGGTATAAGAAGCCATCAGACTTGATTTTCGCCATTAAAGCGGTTTACAGAGTTGTTTTAACTCTTAAATCCCTTTTGAATGTGAACCGCCAACGCGGGCTTATGCCCGTGTTTGATCTTCAGGCACAGTTTTTTTTAGTCGATCAACAGGGCGCAGGTCTGATGACCTCTGCTTCCTTTATCTACTCGAATCTGCGTCTGCTTGTTAAACACAGAGCCCCAATGAGCCTTGCGTTTTGAGTCCAACACTTAGAATATTTCTAAGTGTGAAAGATTCAGACGCAGATTCCTTATGACTCTTGCGTCTTGTGGAATCAGATACTGGTCCTCATGAATCTTGCGTCTGAGCCCAATACTTAGAAATTATCTTATAAGTCTTGGATTCTAAAAACACGGGCTCCATACTAGCCTCACGGTCTTCGGGTCTGGTCGCAGATTTTGATGATTTCCACGTCTGGATCCATTCCTGCGTTTGAGTTGTAAATACTTGATTATTTTCTTTCAGATTTCTGATCAAGTATTATTTTCTTTTGCGGTGCGATATTCCTCCAACCCTCTCTTCAAGAAATGTCACTTCGGGCACGTAGGCGGTACTGATCGCAACCTATCCTTCGTGTTGCAGAGGACTGCTCCTGTGACTATCGACAAGTCGAAGGAGCGAAGGGAGAAGATCTGCAAGGTCGACATGAGGACCTTCCGGGAAATCATGACCGACGCAGATTTTGAGACGGATTCACGTATTCCGTTAAAGAAACCCGTCTTCTTCTTTGGGGACAACATCGGCGAGGACGATCACATCTTGCATGACGGCGATTATAAGTGGCTTCGCCAAATAGGGGGTAGGAATTTCTTTCTTCCAAGTATGGAGAGAATGTATCCTTTATCCTATCTCCAGCACATGTCTGTCCCCCGGGCAATGGAATGGGAGCTTGCCCGACTTGTTCCCAATGTCTCTCTCGACATACTGGGCGCCAGGAAGGTACACCCTGGCGGACACGGGAGGGAAGTTTTTGGCTTGTTTCCTGAATTACTCAGGTCTGAGTACCCAGTAGGGGAAACCCCTTAGCTCGGCACTACCTTCATTAATCAATTCATGAAGGTAAGGGGTGACTTTCCTGTTGACTTTCGCCCGCTCGGGTGGGTCCATTCCTCCGACAAAGTTTGGTGGGGCAAGATGGTGGGCTTTGTCCTCGCTGAACTTGGAGGTCTGTTGGAACAAGTGGGATTGCGTCATGCGGTCAGGGGTGTGTAGTATGGCATCCCGCAGAGCTCCCACAATTTTTATGGGATCCTGGAGCACTACAACTCTTTCACGGGGACATTCTTCACACCGGTCGGAGAGATGGGGCTCGCCTTGCATGAACTATATGAAGTTTCGGGGCTGGTCATGGGAGACGCCCCCTATGAAGAATATGTTCCCACTTCTGAGGAGCTTCATCTCTTAAGGAAAGAGTGCCCTCAGATATATGAGACCTACTGGGAAGTGTTGTGCCACTTCCACATCTGCGGTCAAATAACCTCCTGGAGGACTAGGAGAGTTAAGCAGATGTCGTGGGCGAGCTACCTGTTTAATGGTATAACTGAGAAAGATTACTCAGTGACCATTCTAGCTCCCAGCTCCGACGAAGAAATCGCCCAGAGGATTGATGCCTCTGTGAGTTCTTATACCACAGAGTCGAGTGAAGACACTTTCAAACCTGATACGGTTTTTGAAAGTTTCCATCATCAAGCCTGGGTCCCCATTTCTGACCGGGCATTACTGGCAGGCTTTCTCATGCTATGGTTGAAGCGCTGTGTAGTGCCGACACTGCCGTATGAAGTAATTGTTGCCGACGTGGTGTATCCGGCGGTCCTGTTGGCCTATGGCAGGTCCATCGCTCTTCTTCCGGCAATGGTGGCCGGAATAAAGTGGAGGCCATCGTCGATTCCCAAGGCAGACTGGAGGTTGACTCAGAGGGGAGGACGAGAGTAAAGACTCCCAACCCCCGGATCGAGCTTCCCTACACGTACCTAATGGCTTGGTACATTATGCACTGCCCCTCGCTGATGATGCCAGTGTCTCGATCCGAGGGGTTTGTCCCTTTTGTGCAGCGGCTGGAGAGCTCGAGCTGGTCCAACAACTATACGTTCTACGTTCGGAAATGTATTCTGAACGTTTCGAATTACCATCTCAACCGCTGTTTCCCCGATATTACCGGTGCATCTTATAGGGATAAATTTGCTGACCTCGCAGGTCCGGACGACTTCACGAGGTTGCCGTCGGGAGTCATCTGGTGGCTTATCAACATTCGGTCCGGGTATCTGCTCTTCCGGCAAGGGAACTCATGCACCATTGAGCCTTATATGTCGAATCGTTTTTCCCGACAGTTCGGTTACGATCAACTGTACATCGGCAACCCTAACGCCTAACTCGCCTTCAGTGGAAATTTATTTGAAGGTGCTCGGGCCTGGTATTACAGCGTGGCTGGGGGGACAAAAACTCTTTTCAGCTTGCCTCACAAGACGCCAAACTGCTACGCAAGCCTTGGTTTCTGCACCTGGTACTCCCAGGCTCACAAGATGCCTGGCTACTCAATGGAGCGCTTATGCATTAAGAGCATTAATGCGTCATATGAGGAGAAATTGGCGTCCAACAAGCGCATGCGAGGTGTCGATGAATACCAGGCAGCTAAGAAAGAAGCCAGAGGGGAGATAGGGATAAAGCCAAGGGCAACAGCACCTAGGGAGCAGCCTACTAGAAGGCATCGACGGGCGGTGCCTAAACGTCCTCATGGCGCTACTCTCCAGGTTGAGCCTGCCCCGAAGAGGGCTACGAAAGACTCAGGGGCTGAAACTTCCATGTCCGAGGCCGTCCCTTCCAGTGTTGAGGGGCAGAGGGAGGAAGAGGAGGAGGAAGACGAAACCCCCCTTGTTCGCCCTCGTGGATTGCGCAGCAGGGGTCCCGCAATTTTAGAAGAAGGGGAACTTGCTGATGATCCCACTGCAACTGATGAGGCTGAGCAACTTGAGGCTGACCTGGTGGGAAGGGATGATGTTGAGATTTTAGGGGTCTCAACTCAACTAGGGTCTTCTTCAGCCCAAGAGAGGAGCGATGAGGCACCACAGCCTGAGTCTCCTGCTGTATTGATGCCCAGCTCGCGGGTAGTTGACCCCAGCCCTACTACCAGGGTACTTGGTAGTAAGGTCTCGACTGCCGAGGCCTCTTATGTTGCATTATAGTTTTCATCGTCCGAGGAGGATGAATATTATTCAGGCGATGAAGTCGATTTTGGCGATGAACCCGCTTTTCCAGATCCGAGTAAATTCTCACATATTTTGGAGGAAGAAATACATGGGTGTGATCCGGTGACGGCGTCGCCACTAGCGGCAATTACTCCTGCTGAAGGTACTCTCTTTGCCTTTTTGACCCGGTTTCCCTTTTAACTAGGAAAAGGTTCTGACGTTTTTTTTCCTTTAACTTTATGCTGTAGGGCTGGCCGTGGACAGCGAGGCTGCGACTTCCTCCCATATCGAGGAAATGATACAGGAGCTGGCCCAGCAGGAGAACGTTAAGGCTCCTGCTACTGAAATGCCTCAGGAGAGGGCAATTATTGAAGCCGGGGAGACCTCAATCCTACAAGATTCGCCTAGGAATTCGCCGTCTTTGAATCCTCAGCTTGGTAAGAAAATATTGAGGCTTTGAATATCTTTCTTTTACTGTCATGGTTAACATTTTGAGGATTTGTAGAGAGCGCTAAGGGAGCTCAGGCAGAGGACCTTGCGGCCAGCGTCGACCCAGAAGGCAGTACAATTCAAGCCTCGGCCGAGGGCTTTGAAGAGATCAGGTTTGCTGCTACTTCAGTCGCCATGGAGGCTGCTACGACAGCAACTACCCCGGTAGTGTCGGCGACCATTTCAGCTTCTGCTACACCTGTCGTTGGCCTTACTCCTGCGCGAGATGAATTGATTTCCATCTCCCGCCCTGTAATGGAAAGGGGATCTGGGAGCACATCAACAGAGTTCTCCCCAGCCAATGATATCATGGAAGAACTGACACGTCAAATGGTACAGTAGTTCTTTGCTTCCATGCGATCATGTATTGACCTCATCCTCTCTAGGAGCAGTTCTTTCGAATTTGCCCGAGTGCTTCTCGAAAATCTGATTGAGAACATTGGTCATACTAGAGGTCCTTCGCAGGCTAGGGCATGTGTAACGCCCCGATCCGGCGGGTACGGAGACGTTACTGCGACATATATACACAAGTCATAAATACCCTCATGTATATACGCTAAGCATCAGTACAAGAAAGAATCAGAGTACGGAAGCACGTGGTGCATTATACATTCCAACACATGAGTACAATTACAAAGTTATCACCAGAGGTGACAAATATTACAAGAATATTACATCACCAATATGGCGCAAATGCGAGAATACAAGGAGATGTACAAGTATGAACAGTAAAAAGGTGACTCAGAGTCACAACAGGAAAACTCTGGAGCCGAACAAGGGGGCCCGGAAGGATGGGGCTCTGGACCGTCCGCTGGAGATCCACGCTTCCACTGCGCCACTCTGATCAGCAACTGGAAGAATCCATACGCTCTAAGCTCCGAAACCTGGACATGAGGATCCAGAGGAGTCAGACTCCCCGGCGAGTGGTGATGCGAAAGCCAGATGGCGTGCCAAGATAGCACAAGTGTATCGATAAATCCAAGTCATAAGTATGCATTGAAAACCGTGTCGTGAGTATCAGCATACAGGAACAAGTAGAGAGATAGTAATCGTTATCAAGCTGGGAACATGTATGATATAAGATGATAAGAGTAGGAGACTGGTGAAATAGAACATAAGTGGAAAGCAAGACATGAACAGGTATAGTATAATAATCATAAAATCGGAATTCGAAGTAAAACTTGATGAATGCAATTGTGGCGAAACAAGTGGTATAACCAAGTTGTAGAGCAACATAACAAGTATTATCTTGGCATTTTATTAGTATTACTCGTCCGACCCATATATCTAGGTATGTGTCCCGGTGTACATCTCAACACACATACATCCATATATAAGTAAGTCGAGGTTGGTTATTGGAAGCTGATGAAGAACTGATAGCTCATACTTATAGTAGTTCCCGTCCGCCCGGGACGCAGCCATTGGGGGCCTTAAACCCCCTAACACGCATCTTCTGGGGGCCTGAAATCCCCTAACACGAATCGTCAGTTTTGTATTCTATTACTATAAGCAAGGCATCATACCGGCATCCATTACTTCCTCCCATTCTCCATGCAAGTTATCCTTTTTAGAGCTTATTAACAATATTATCAGATTTCGGGAATGAGTAGGACCAAAACTGGTCATAACAGGAGTACATAACAAGCATAACGGGAGTTCATAACAAGAGATCAAGTACTACATTCCCGTAATGTGATAATCATGGGTAGAGAGTTAATCATAACAGGTATAAGGTCTCAACATGCCAATGACAAGTGATCAGGCAGGTGATAGGTAGTAAGTCATGTCATAACAAGGAACAAGTGATAAGAGATAACATAACGGGAGCAGGTGTCCAGTAGTAGCATGGTAAATGATAACACATCAGTTGTCAAGTGATACATAATGCAAATACAAGTCGATCCGATAAAAAAGGGGAAAATCGAATGGAGGCGAGGACACTCGCCTAAATACGAAAAATACTGTAAAATCCCCGATCTCTGGAATCCAGGTAATCAACGCGTCAGTGCGCTAGAGAGAAAGTGATAGAGAGAGGAGGAAATCAAGAGAGAAAGAGAATGAGAGAGAAAGAGAGAGCTAGAGAGAGAAGTATATGGAGAGAGAAAGAGTGAGTACAGGGAGAGAGATTGTGTACAGGGGGACGCGAGTTTGAGAGTGAGACGCGGGGTTCGCAGACGCGGGAGTCGCGTCGCGTAGATGCCACAAACGCGAGGTTCGAGACCCGCGTTCAAGTTATAACATGAGAAGAACGTAGACGCGGGTATGACTCCGCATCACGTTGATACAAGAACGCGAGGATCAAGTTAAAGAATTGCTTGAACGCGGGGGTGAGCCGCGTCTAGCAATAGAGTGAAAGAGAGAGAGAGAGATAGGACAAGAGAGAGGCAGACAGTGTACATGGAGAGGGGAAGAGAGAGACGCAGGAACAGAGAAAGAGAGAGACGCAGGGAAGAACAAGGAACAGAAAAGGAATGGAAAAAAAAGGAAAAAAGAAGAAGAAAGAAATAAAGAAGGGAAGAAAAGAAAGAAGGAAAGAAAAGAAAAGAAAGAAGAATGGAAGAGGGGATGGTCGGCCATATTGCCGGCGGCAGCCAGAAGTGGCCGGAGATGGGTGGCCAAAGCAATATGTGGAGGGGTGCAAGTGTAGTTAAAATGGAAAAATTGGAGTTTTGGAAACGAGGCTTCGGAGAACGAAGCTTTAGCTCGTTGGAAGAGAATGACGAGGAGAAGAAGATGGTGTGTTTGGTGGTGATCAAGGTGGTGTAGATGATAGTGGAGAAGGTGGTGAAGTTGGTGGTGAGAATGGGTTGTTTGGTGGAAAGATGGAGGAAGAAGATGGTGGTGAAGATGGTGTTGTGGTTGCTGTTGTTGTTGGAATGGAGGAGGAGATGGAGGGGAGAATGGTGGAGGAGTTGGTGGTGAAGAAAGGTGGAGATGGTGGGTGGAAAGGATGGGAGAGATGGCCGGCCATGGGAGCAAGGGGCTGTTTTTGCTGCTGGTTTCGTTCTCAGGAAAGAGAAGGAAAGGAAAAAGAATGAATGAAAGAGAAGGAAAAGGGGGGTAGTTATATAAAGGGTAGGAATATGATTATTACAATAATGCCCTCCCTACTAAATGAAACATGCGTTTCATTTAAAAAATGGGCTGCGTCTCATTCAATAGAGACTCGCGTCTAGGCAAATTGCCCAGACGCGAGGATAAAACTCGCGTCCAGAGAGAAACGCAATTGTTGCGTTTAACAAAAAGGACAAAGTCATAATGACTTGATCAGAGTTGTTCTGAAGTGCATTTAATGCAGAATGGATGCGAATCTTCGCATTGAAGATCAGATTTGAGTCTTGGTGAGACTCGCGTCTGAGAAGGAGAGAGAAAAATGGGAAAAGATATAAATATAATATCTGGATAAATTCCGGTATCTGGGGAAAACACCGAAAACTCCGGAAAAATCCGAAAAATGAAGTAGTTCGGAAAGCTTCTAAAAAATTCTCAAAAATAATAAATATTATTTAAAGATTTTTAGTAAAATCAGTTTTCAAAAATTTAATCCCATTTTCAAAATAAAAATCCTGAAGTTAACCGTCAATACCGGTCTATACCGGGTCGGCCGGAATTTGATAAAATCTGAAAAATCTCAGAAAATGCCTGAAAGGAGAAAATATAATTCTAAGAAGAAATATGAAAGCAGAATCCAAAAATTTGATTCCAATTGTAAACTAAAATTCTTGGAATCAATCAGTGATACTGGCCGACACCAAATCCAGGGGAATTTTGATAAATTTAGAAAATTCTCAGAAAAAGTATTTAGATAGAAAATATGATTTTAAGAAGTTACAGGAAAGCCGTTTTTAGAATTTCAACTCTGTTTGTAAATTAAAAATCTGAGAATCGAGCAGCAGTATTGGTCGACCCCGGTTTTGAAGATTTACAATTTAATTCAGGAAAATTCCAGAAAATTATGAAAAATCTAGAATATTAGAAAATGATGTTTGAAACTAAAATCGGTCAAATCGGAATAGCAGAAAGATCAAATCGAGTAAAACACTAGGATCGGGTCCTCGGTTCAGACTAGGGCTGACTCCGAGTCCACGAATCCCAATCCAAGGCAAAATAATCACTTAAATAATTCATAAAGAAAAACAAATACAGGAAGTAAATTGAAAAATACGATTGAAAAATCTGGATACGCAACTAAGTACATATTCCGGGAGCGTGGTGTTACAGCATGCCTGATGCTGGTGGAGCAGTTGGGAAGTGACTTGAAAGAACTTAAGTCTCTGGAAGACGCTGGTTCAGTACACGAGGCCCGGGCAGCCCTGAACAGACTTCTGGCTGCTCAAGAACAAGAGCGGAAGGAGATGGAGGAACAAATAGCTGAAGAGACCCGCCATCTCCAACATTTCCAGGGTGACCATCAAAGGCTGATTGGCGATTCAAGGGAATATGAACTCGTCATGCAGAGCGCAGAGCAGGTTATTATCACTGCTCGGGCCACCATAGCCAAGGCAGAGGCCTTAATTGCAATCAACGAGCAGAAGCTTGCCACTGCCAGGAAGAAGCTGGAAGAGCTGGAAGCTGCCAAGACGCAGGTCGAAGAAAACCTCTCCACTCACTCCTCCAGGTTGGAATCTCTATGAGCGTAGCTGGCTGCGAAGGAGTTCTTATCTGAGGAGGAGTTGCGGGTCCAAGCTCTTATGGAGGCTGAGAAAGCGCGTCAACATGAGATGCATCGCCTCAGAGAACAAATCCTTTCTTTGGCGAACCAAGATTATTAGCCTTTTTTTTTGGTAAAGAAGAGAACACTCTATTCATCAAGAATGTTCGTATTACTTTTATCATTTTTGGCTCAAATAATAAAAGTCTTCGAAATTTTGCTCCATCTTCGTTGTTTCACTGTAGATGAATCCAATTTCTTAGTTGCAGTCTCAGATTGTGTTCTTTGACTGACTTTGGATAATAAACTCAAGCTGAACTGAGTTCCCTTCTTCTTTTTTTTTTGCAAAACGCGGCTCTGACCTGCGAATTGAGACGCAGTTCAAGCTTGCGCAAAGGTCGCGGCTTTGGTTATGGAAGGACGTGGCTCCCTGGCCGCAGCCCTTAATTCTATCTGGACGCAGAATTCAGGATGCAGCGAGGATGCAGTCTTATGCTTCTCAAAACTGACGCGTAGATATGAGGACGCGACACTGTCTTAGTGGAGGCATGTCTCTAGATCCTCGACTCAGTGCAAACTCGAATTATATTGAGTTTATGATAAGAACCCCATTGTTGTCTTGCAATGTAGACGCAGCTCCAGGATACCTGTGATACCTCAGAATGGGTCTCTTTTGCTGGGGGGACGCAGCTTGGAATGAAAAAGAACGCCGTTTGCGAATTCGCAAAGGGACACCAGTTCCTGGACACGGCCCTCAGGCCTGCGTTTGGTGCAAGTTCCCAGGCGTTACATGCAGCTTGTCATAAAGATTTCGTTGGATCTTTAAATGTCAAGTCGAGGTTGACGATTGGGGACTCGCATCATCCGTTGTTTCCCGAAGCGGCAGTCCACGCGTCAGTCCTTCATTGGGTTTAGGCATTAATGCCTTTAAACGCCAAATCGGCACTGGCGGTTGGGGACTTGCGTCTTCGATGCTTCCCGAAGCAACAATCCATGCGTCAGCCCTTCATTGGGCTTTGACATTTGTGCGGGAATTAAAGCCGACGGTTTTGATTAGTGAGCCATTAATTATAGGCATTATGGCTCGCCTACAAATAGGGCTCACTCTCTCCTTTTAGCAGTCTATTACTTAGACTGCTTTTCTTTGAGAGCGAGTGCTCTGAGAGATTCCACCTTCTTCCTTCAAGGACTTTATCTGGGGTTTGCCCCCATGGACGACGATGACCCAGAGCTTTCATGCTTCTGTTTAATCTCTCCAGAAGATTATCACTGTCAAGTGATTTCAAAACCAAAAAGCGTCTCCTTGAGCACCTTTTACGTCCGTGCCTTGATGCAGAAAGTTCAATCCCCAACAGGTTGTTCTGTGGGTATGACTTCCTGGTTTGCCATGAAATTTTCAGCCCACTAGGTTTCAGTTTTGCTATATCTTAAAGAGATTCATTTTATTGACCTTCTCCTGAAGTCTAACTGGTGCGCCCATCTTTTGGAAGTTGCTCCATTTAGAAAATTCTGACTCAAAATTCTCTGGACGCGAGTATAATGGACTTTTGCACCTGGACTGCGAGCTTTACATACAAAGCTCGCGTCTGAGGTTGTTAACTTAGAAGGATTTCAACTTAGATCGAAGGTTTCAGGCCTGAATTTAGCAACCCCTGTTTATCCAACAGGGAGATGGCAATTTTCGCATCTGATTCTCTTCGCGTCTTATATTTTAGATGCGGGTGCAAAACTGGCCCGCGTTCGAATCTGCGTGTATCACAGCTTTGATCGCGTCTGTTTCTGCCGTCGCAGAAGTTTATTCACTGTGCGGGTCATTCCTGCGTCTGAAATTTTCAGCAATAGCTGCATCTGTCACTTATCTTTTCTGTTGAAGTATCCTAAGCTTCAGATCTTCTAATTTTTGCTTCTCGCAGGTAGGCTTAATCATCCTTTTTCATATTCGCTGGGCCCTTGGGAGAATATATCAGCCAGCGAACTTGTTCGATGGTCGACCACTGGAGAAGAAGTCATGGCTCCTGTTCTCGGGAGACGAGGATCTGACACCCACCAAGATCTCTTTGGATTCAATGCACCGGTCATGCTTTTTGGCATGGCATGGTCAGAGTGAGATGGCGGTGGATATAGTGGTGGGTATGGTCTTGGATTCTCCCTTTAATTACCCCAGAAGTGGCATCGATGAAAGCTCCATGCTCATTGGATGACTTTGTGGTGGTGGAGATGTTCATCAACGAAGGATCATTGCCCTCACTTGGGATGGTCAGGTGGAATCAGAAGATTCTGCTGACTTTCGACCTCAAGAAACACCATTGCTCTTGATCAACGAGGAACTTCTTCGATGTTTACGTCATGCAAGGTGACATAATCAGCCTCCAACCGTTATCACAGTGCTCAGCCCATCTTTGGCGCCCTTCCGAACATCTTGTACTTGGAATGGTGAGAAGCTTCAAGGAGTGAGTGCAACCTTTGAGAGAGAGAGACTTCTTCGTACTCCTTTATTGTAACACTCAATCTTATTGTATAAGAGAGCGTTTTGTATCACTTTCATATGCCTGGATATAAATAAAAGTGACACTTTTTTTTTCTTTCTATTGTCTTGAACTTTTTTTTTTAGTCAGACGAATAGGGGCAAAGAATTTTTGACTTGTCAAAACTATGATGATAATCTTAACGAGTCAAATTTTTGTAGAGATAGATCCTATTTCAGGAACTCAATAATGCTGTCAGAGGTGTGATATTAACTTGACAGGGGATAAGATAATTTTTGTGGACCTGCCACTCTATAAGGGAAAGTGACAGGTGGAACTTGCACCCCCAGGGAAGATGAGCTTTTATCAGAGGTTAGGGATTAACTTGATTAAGATCAGCTGGGGATCTAATGAAAACACTGTTAACGGTGTAATGTTAACCTAACAATATTTTTAGGTAGACTTGTTGTTCTGTTAATGAGAATAACAAGTGAGACTAGATTCGCGGGGGATCTAGGAAAGTTTTTACCGTTAGAGGTATGATATTAATTTAACGGGTTGAATGTTGTCTTGTCAGAAGTGTGATGTTAACTTGACAAGAATGTGAGTCAGAGGTGTGATATTAACCTGACTCAAAGGCATTTCAGTTTTATTTGGGAAAACTCAAAGTGTCACTGTCATAGGTGTGATATTTAACTTGGCAGTGGGGGTAATACTAGAGGTGTAATTTTGAACTTGGCATTGGTCATCTCGACTTTGACAAGGAAGTCTGAGGGAAAGTCATGGCCTTAAGTGTATTGTTAAACTCGACAATGACTTGAACGCTAGAGGTGTAGTATTAAACTTAGTATCGTTCATTTCAGCTTCGATATAGAAGTCTAAGGGAAAAATGGCTGTCAGAGGTTTAACATTGAACTTGGCAGCAACTTGATTACTGTTAGAAGTGTAATGTTAACTTAACAGTAATTTGTCAGAGGTGTGGTATTGAACTTGACAGAAATTGGTTTGCGATACGAGCAATTTGAGGGCCTGCCATTCTATTGATGAGAATCGACAAGTGAAGTTTGAAAATGTCAGAGGTGTAGTTTTAACTTGACAGTAATGGACTTGCGATATGAGCAATTTTGAAGATTTGTCATTCTATTGATGAGAATTGACAAGTGAAGTTTGAAGTGCCAGAGGTATAGTGTTAACTTGACAAATTTGAAGGCTTACTACTCCATATAGAGTTGACAAATAAGGTTTGTACTCAATAGGGAGTATTGAAAATTTTCATTACCAGAGGTATAGTGTTAACCTAGCAATGATTATATTTTGTAGACCTACCATTCTGTGTATGAGAATTGGTAAGAGATTTTGGAGGAGATGGTGGAACTAAGTCCACTTAGGATTTTTAGCAAACCCTCAGCTATCAACGGATTTGAGGTGCCTTTACCAACTACCGTTTGAGTTGGGCTAGCCATGCTATTCCCCTCAGCATGATGAGTTGTCGAAGACTTATGTTGGGCTTAGAAGCCAACATTTTCCTCTGTCCTTAGCCGTCGGAGGCGTCGGATGTTAATGAAGGTAGGAATATTAGAACCCAAGTTTCTTTCTCAATATTTATATCATGCATCATGGTGCAGCCAGTGCCTGATTAGCTTGTGGTCTAGCGAAGGAAAGAAACTTTTCTTGGATCTGGAGTTGTGATCAGAGGTGTACTTTTAACTTGATCAGAGGAGGAGTACTATCAAGGATGGTACTTTTTCAGGAATCTGCCATTGATCGGCATCATGAGTGTATCGCCATTTGAGGTTATGAGGCGATATGATCCATTTGAGTAGACTGACTCTACTATAAATGGTCCCTCCTATTTGGGCTGAAATTTTCCTTTTGTCTTATGTGTCATCACCATAGGTCTTCTGACGGCTAAGACATGATCGCCTTTCTTGAAAGTTCACACTTTAACTTTCTTGTTGAAGGCTCTGGTAATCCGAGTTTGGTAGAGCTCGATTTGTTGTTGGGCTTGCAGACGTTTATTATCTAAGGCCTCCAATTCTTAGAGTCGCTGTCGATGCTTCTCCTCATTTGTCATCTCCGCTGTCAAGGCGACGCGTAGAGACGGAATTTGGATTTCCAGTGGAAGCACGGCTTCACACCCGTATACCAAAGAAAATGGCGTAGCTTTAGTCGGGGTTCGAACAGTTGTGCGATAAGCCCATAAGCATTCACCTAGCTTGTCGTCCCAATCACGTTGACTTTTCGAGACGAATTTCTTGAGAAGTTTGCCGATGGTTTTGTTAAAAGCTTCTGCGAGACCATTAGCGGCGGGATAGTATACCGTTGAGGACACACTATGGATTCTTAACTTAGTGCAGAACCTTTGGAAAGCCTGACTGACGAACTGGGGTCTATTATCATAGACAATTCTCCGAGGTACCCCAAAACGGTAAATGACGTGATGTTTCACGAACTTGATCACATCATATGATTTTACCTCCTTCAAAGGAACGGCTTCAGCCCATTTGGAGAAGTAATCGGTTATGGCTAAGATAAACCCATATCCTTTTGATGATGGTGGGCTAATAGGGCCAACCACATCCATCCCCCACATCTCAAATGGCCAGGTAGAGGTCGTAGAGTGAAGGTAACCTGGGGCTTGATGGAGGAAATCACCATGTACTTGACAGGCATGACATCTTTTGGCATAAGCGATGGTGTCAGCGATCATCTTGGGCCAGTAATATCCCAACCTTTGGAGTCGATATGCAAGTTTTGGGCCAGGTTGATGGGCTCCGCACATACCGTCATGGGCTTCTTTCAATATCTCCTGTGCCTCTTTTGGTGAAAGGCAGCGGAGCAAGATCCCGTCATGCGATCAACGATACAATATTCGCGTAATCGCATTATAGTAGAATTTGGGGTCTTTCCTTCGAATGGCAGCCGCTTCTCTGGTGTCTTCAGGCAGGATACCGTACAAGACGTAATCAATATAGGGGAATCGCCAGTCTCTAGGCTCTGGACCGGCTGACGACTCAAGCGCTTCCTTGCCTTGACAATTTCCCGCTGGCTCCTGGTAGTCCTCAAGAGCAATTCCCGGGCAATACAAGTCGTGGCTGTGGACAAATATTTTCTCCACTGCTCCAGCTGGAAGAGCTAAGGAGGCAGCTAGGGATGCCAGTGCATCTGCATGCGCATTTTGCTTGCGTGGCACATGGTCAATGTAAAAGTTTATGAACCTCTCGGCCATGTGGACAGTTGCGTTGTAATAGGGTACTAGATCTTCATGTCTGACTTCGTACTCCCCGCGAACTTGGCTGACGATGAGTTTTGAGTCACCATATGCCTCGAGATTTTTAACGCCAATCTCATCGGCGATTTACATCCCAATCAAGAGAGTATTGTACTCCGTCACATTGTTGGAACAAGGCTCAGTTAATGAGACAGCTCGGGGAATCACATAGTTCTGTGGGGAGACGAGTACTACTCCTACCCCGCTACTATATGTCCTTTTGGGCTTGTTCTCGATGCACCGTCAAAGAAAAGTTGCCACACTTGCTTTTCAAAGGATGTCTGAGTCTGGCAGGCTTTAGCGACCTCATCTGGGAGATCCTCGTAAAGTTTGGCTGCCCTCGGATCTGGATGCTCAGCCAGGAAATCCGCCACCGCTTGTCCTTTAATGGCCTTTTGTGGCAAAAAGTGCATTTCATATTGGGATAGCAATATGGCCCATTTTGCCAATCAGCCATTTAACGATGAAGGTTTCGTCATGAGTAACCTCAAGGGGTTGACTTTTGATATGACATTTATTGTCTGGCCTACCAAATAGTGTCGCATTTTCTGAAGAGCGAACACCAACGCCAAACATTCCTTCTCGATCGAGTTGTACCGGTGTTCGGCCCCGATCATTGTTCTACTCAAATAGTAGATTGCTTGCTCTCGTCCTTGATTATTATTCTGAGCTAGTAGAGCTCCTAAAGAATGATCCATCGCTCGGACGTATATTAGAAAAGGTTTTCCAGACACCGGAGCTGCAAGGACTGGCGGTTGTGTGAGGTACTGTTTAATTTCCTCAAATGCTTGCTGGCAAGCGCTGTCCCAAATGAACGAAACGCCTTTCTTCATTAATTTAGAAAAGGGTTGGCATCTTCCGGAGAGATTTGAGATAAACCTTCGGATGTACGCCAATCGTCCTTGCAATCCCCTGAGCTCCTTGAGGTTTCTCGGATGTTGCATCCCCTGGATAGCGCGAACCTTTTCCGGGTCCAAATGAATTCCTGTGGAAGTCACTACAAACCCTAGGAACTTGCCGCTGGCCACCCCAGAAAGGATTTGGTAGAGTTCATCTTCAATTGATGGGCCCGCATGATATCGAAGACAACCTTTAGATCAGTTATATGATCACCTTTAGCACGGCTCTTTACTGCAATGTCATCAACATAGCATTCCACCGTTTTGCGCATGTGTTCGTGAAAAATGGCGTTCATGACCCTTTGATATGTCGCCCCTGCATTCTTCAGTCCGAAGGGCATGATGGTGTAGCAGTATATACCCAGTGGTGTCCTGAAAGAGGTATGTCTTTCGTCATCAGGATACATTTTGATTTGATTATATCCTGAGAATCCATCCATGAAGGACATTTGCTCGAATCCACATGTGTTGTCAATCATGACATCTGTGATTGACAGTGGGAATTCATCCTTGGGACAGGCCTCGTTTAGATCACAAAAATCAATGCAGATTCGGATCTTTCTGTTCTTTTTAGCAATGGGGACGATGTTGGCTACCCATTCGGGATGTTGTTCTTCCCTAATGAAGCCAGAGTCTATAAGCTTTCTGACTTCTGATTGAATTGCCTCTATTATTTCTGGACGGAACCGTCGCTGTTGTTGTTTGACGGGCTTTACGTTCGTATTAATATTGAGGCGATGCATAGCCACTTGAGGATCAAGTCCAGGCATTTCCTCGTAATTCCAAGCGAAGACGTCTATATACTCTTGCACAAGAGATATTAGATCCTTTTTCTCCGAAGATGACAGACCTTCACTTATAAAGATGGGCTTAGGATTAGCCTCATCTCCTAGATTGATCTGAACAACCTTATCTTCTGTGGGTGGCTCGCGCTGTTCAAAGCGGGTATCCCAAAGATGGTTTAAGTGTTGGATCTAAGGATCTGTATCGGATTGGATCATTTCTTCATCTCCGACTTCCAGGTGGCTTGTTGAAACCATGTTCACTGAAAGTTCTCTGAAGATGTTGCCGACACTGATATCTGACTCCCACGATGATGTGCCCGACGAGTAATCGTGGCCTGATGACCCTTCAGAGTCAGAGGCTGATGGGATCAGCGTTGATACATAGCCCAACCCCCTGCGAGTCTGATGATAATAATCAGGGGTTTTCCCTTTTAGTACAAAAGATCGGAGTAGTGTTCTCCTTCCTTTGCCGAAATTTAACCCTGGACCATTCGTCAGATCATACCCCATGCTTTCCATCATTCTGAGTGCCTTTGGCTCATAATGACCGAACTGAGAGGATTCCTCCTCGCCTTCTGATTCTTCACAGGTCATCGGTTCAGATTCAATTCGTCCGAAAAGAATTGGTCTTTGGCCTTTCCGTCTCGCTGGAACCATGAATATGAATTCTTGCGCATTACTAGCATCTCGGTGCGTTTCGAAGGACGACTTCACTGGTACATGCAATGATGTCAAAGCATCCATTGCCGACCAGAGATCATCATCCACCTCGGTACTAGTGTCCGACGGCACTGAATCAGAAGCGAATACAGAGAAATACGCCAAATCTAATTCTTCATTAATATACCATCCGCCTACATCATCGGAGGTATTATCAACATCGAGCTTATTAATGCCCGTTACAAGTGGGTCTAGTTCCCACATGCACTCTTCTTTTTCTGGCTCGGTGTCGGCTTCATTGCCAGAGTCGGGCTCCTCTGGTTGCGGGATTTCATTTGTTTCCACAGAGTCCTGATATAGGAGAGAATCTGTGAAATAATTCTCAAGTCCCTTGAACGGATGCCTTTCAGCAATCAACGTTCGCACTTTTCCACTCCTGTCGATGTATTTCATGACTTAGTGGAGAGTAGAGGGACGATAGAATTGCGATGAATCCATGGTCGTCCCAGCGGTAGATTGTAGGAAGTGTCAGCATCGATGACATAGCATGTCACTTCAGACCTTAGGTCCCCGATCTGGCATTTGAGCTTGACCTTCCCCATAGGACGGGTACCATTGGCATTGAACCCATAAACAGTTGTCTGGGTGGCACTCAACCGGTGGGTAGGAATCCCCAGATGCTGCATGACCCGACGAGGCATAATGCTCAATGCGGACCCGGGATCTACCTGAATGCGGTTCACCTCAGATGATCCAATGTACCCTGTGAAGTACAGGAGTCGATCGTGTTTCCCTTTGACCTGCATATCATCTGCTGTGAAGGTGATGCAGGGAGCAATTTGGGAGGCATGGAGGCAGTCCTCTACATCTTCCTCCTTTGGTCCGATCGGCACCTGGGTCATGAAAACCTCAGCATTAGCCAAGGCCTCTTGTAGAGCTTCTCTGGTCGACTTCGATAGCCTAAGAAGCTCATAAAGAGTAATCCGGGCCGGGATGTTAGCTAGTTGAGCCAGGACATCAAAGCGGTAAGGTGCTGTGGATCCTTCCACTATGTCTTTCGAAAGAACTCTAAAAACCGAAGTTCTTTCTGTTTCTCCACATGTTGCTTTGTGGAGGGCTTGGCTGGCTCTGCAGCGGGTCTTGGAGGAGTTACCACCATTTCGTCATACTTTTTCAAATATGACTGCCCCGAACGGGTTTCTGCCACGAGTTGGTTAGGTTCTGTGGCCAGAGCTATTGTTTCCTCTTCTGAATCAGTCAGCGAGGGAACATCAATCTCCGCTTCTCGAGAGGAGGCACATACCACATTACAGGATGTAGCCTTAGCTTTGCCCTTGGACTTCCTGTTGGTCACAGTAGTCCATTGCTGGCCATCAACAAGGTCGGGATGAACCCATATGACTTCTCCCCGAGGTGTGGGAATAGGTACCAGGCCTTTCTCTTGCTGCTGGTGAGGGTCTGTGTTGACCATTCTCAGCTCTCCTTTTGGGACAGGGATCACTCCAGAAGGTGTTGGAGGTTGTCTTCCAAACTGGAGAAATGACGTCATGTTGGCCGTCACCTTCTTCTACTCTGGACGGAGTTTTAATACCTCCGCGTCAATCAGAGCCTGAAGGATGTCCTTGAAGACATAACAGCTCTTGGTGGGGTATCCCAACATCCTGTGATACAAGCAGTAGTTGGGATTATCGGTTTTACCGACTTCTTTAGGGCGCCTAGCTTCAGGAAGCTTCAGTCTGTTGCTCTTGTTGAGTAATTTGAAGAGCGAGTCGACATGTTCATCCTTGAAGGAATACTGCTTGCTGGCGCGTGGTTGGCTTGAAGAGCCACTTCCCTTAACCGGTTGAGATTTGACAGGGGATTTGGTCTCTGCTGCCAAGTTATCCTTCCTTTTCGTTTGGAGGGATGTGTCTGGCGCACGCCTTGTTGTCCTCTCAGGTCTGGGTTTGTTTTCTTCTGCCCTGACCCGGGCGACAATTTCTTCAGCCTGTTCACCTTGTTGGATTAACTGCTTCCAGGTCGGCTTTCGGCGACTCCTATTTGGGCGAGGAGTGAGGTTTGTAGATTATGGCGGCATGTTTCCACCAGGGTGACCTGGGTCATACCGCTCGGACATCGGAGTGCCACATTCCGAAATCTTTCTACGAAAGACTTAACGGACTCTCCCTTTCGCTGCTTGGTGGCTAAAAGGGTAGGCATGTTGACCTTCGAGTCATCTTCAAAGAAGCGCGTTAGGAAGAGCTTCTCCAATTCACCCCAATTCTTAATGGAGCCTTCTGGGAGCTTCATGAACCATTCAAAGGCGAGCCCTTTTAAGGTGCCGATGAACAAACGTGCCAGGATGGCATCGTTATCTACCACATTCCCTGTTTGAGATTTAAAGTAGTAGATATGTTGGTTCGGTGAACCTTTCCCATCGAATGCTTGGAGGGTAGGAGCCTTGAACTTGGGAGGATATGGAACAAGGTCCCACTCGGTCGGATATGGTCGGACCATCCCTGCTTCTTGCAAGCCTTTTCGGTTGGTAAGGGCCTCCAAACGTTGCTCCAATTGATTCATTCTTCTAGAATGAATCTTTTCCTGGTCTCGGTCGTCTTTTCCTTGCGACGAGGATTTGGACGAACCAGAGGTAGGTTGCTCTTTCTCTTCTATACGTACGGAAGATGAGCTTTCTCCCTCCTTTCGTTGGCCCTTCGACTTTCTAGAGGAGGGTTTGTCAGCTGACTTCCTCTTGTCTTCAAGCAACTGTGCGAGCATCTGCTTGAGGGAGTCGATAGATTCTTGCTGAGCACGAATCATCTCGAGTTGTTCCTTCTGGGCCTGGGCTTCCTGCTCCAAGCGCCTAGCTGTCTCCTCAGGAGGGCTAGTCATGTATATAAAGGCCTCTTTCTCTATAGAAGAGTTTGAAGCCTGTGACTCTGCAATAGCGGAATGCGAGTCATTCACCTCAATGCCCCAGGCTAGAGCATTGTAGTCAATCGGGGGGATTGCCCCGGTCCGGGTGCGAGTGTGTCGGTACACTCCTTCCGGTTCTGTGTCAGACTCATCATCGGAACTGATTGCAGGTTGTTTCCCCTGCTCCTGCTCACCATGTTTGCAGTGAGCTCGGGATATTCAGTGTCAGAGAAGACCTCCTCCTGTGGGAACGACTCCTTTTAGCTGATCGGGGAATCTGGGTCAGCTGTCTAACTAGAGACTGCTGGTTTGCACCTGAACTATAACGAAACTCAGAGAGCATCGTGATAAGCCGTTCGCAGCAACATGACGAAGTGATTTGATTAGCACTTCTTTTCTTCGTCAAATAATCTCTCAGATCCGTGGGAGGAGGATCAAAGAGTTTAGCCTCGTAATGCCGAGGGCGGGAGGCATCCTTGCTCTGTACAGCTAGGATGCGTGGTTCAGAGACGCGGTTCTCACGTCGTGGCTTCAGGACGCGCGTCTGGCGTCTCTGCTGAGAAGAGACGCGGCTATCGCGTTGCTGACTATTGCGTCGGGGTAGGAACGCTTGAGAGATGCAGGGCTGCTGGGCCCCATGCCTAGAGGCGTGTATCTCTTGTACTCGACAAGGCGTGCGAGTTTCGCCTTGGCGTCTGGGGAGTAGGGCTTCAGAGGAGCCCACTTGGTGAACCTCACGTTTGGGTTGCCAAATGCGAATTTCGCGTGCCGGATGTGGTGCGGCAGAGACGCCGGTTTGAACCTTGCGTCCTGCCTCAGTTGGACGATCAGGTGTTCCAACTTGCAGTTGACGCGCACGCCTCCTCTGTCGGCGCTCAGCGTTCCGGTTACGTCGTGGGGGTTGAGAGAAACCAACGATGGCTTGGTGCTGAGGAAGAGGATGGATTGGCTGGACACTAGAGAACTTGACCACGCGGGTCTCCTGAGAGACGTTGGCGTGGGTGTCACACATGGCGTGATTGGCCACAACATCCCTCACAGTAGCTGCCTCTGAGAGAGGCTCAGAGCGGATTTTGGGGCAAGTCTCCGTAGAGACCCTGCGGTAAGCGCGGGCCTTTGGGCTCTTGGAGCCGGAAGAGAGGAACTCTTCATACTTTGCCTGGTCGAATTCTACGACGAGCGATTCGACCATTTTCCCCTTGTAGAGGACGTCACCTTGCGCCACAACTTGTTCGTCAGTGACGAAAGTACAGCGGAGTCGCCATCTCTTGTTTGGTACGGGGTAGAAAAATTCGCGTAAAATTTTCTTGAATCAATTGAAAGTTTACAACAAACTAATGCCCCGACTACAAGGGAGGGAAGATGTTGAGTCTTGAATCTCCCCTTTGTTTAGTGCTGGGTTCTTCAAGTGGCGATGGAAAGTGAATCTTGTTTTCCGTTGACCGGGTGATCGTCAGGAACTTTCGGGGATCTTCTCTTCGGATGGCGGATGGAGTAACGCAGCTCAGTCGACCAAAAATCTCAAAGAGATTGTAGGCAAAGGTTAACTTGTACGCAGCAAGTTACTTGAAGAGTTGGACTCTCTTTCCTTCTCTGTTGAAGCTCTCAAGTCAAGCTCTTCTCCTTGATTTCTCTGATCTCCAATCGACCGACCCTTCTCCATAGCAATGGGGCTATTTATAGAGGTTTCAGGGGTGAACGTGCCCCCTAAAAACGCTCCACAATGGGGGTTAACTTCCTTATTATGTGGGTGGTGATTGACCCCATAACGAGGAAGTTATAATTGAGACGCGGTTTTCAACCCTCGCGTCTTGGCGCTGCAGTGTTGCTGAGACGCGGGTTTTGACCCTCGCGTCTTGATGCTGCAGTACTACTGAAACGCGGGTTTCGACCCTCACGTCTTGATGCTGCAGTGCTCCTGAGACACGGGTTTCGACCCTCGCGTCTTGATGCTGCAGTGCTCCTGAGACGCGGGTTTCGACCCTCGCGTCTTGATGCTGCAGTGCTGCTGAGACGCGGGTTTCGACCCTCGCGCCTTGGTGCTACTTTGATGGCTATGATTAGCCCTGCGTCTGGAGTTTGGGACTCTGCTTTTGATGACTTGTCTTTAATGATCTTTAGACAGCCTACACTTATATATCTTGCATGCTTTTATTGTTAACACTTTATATACTTGATATTTGTTTATACTCAATTGATAAACTTATATGCTTGGGATTGTTTGTTCACACTAGTATTTAACCAAAAGAGCCATAGTGACACCTCAACTTTTAATTTAGAGGAATCTTGAGGAGATAGTCCAGAGTCCTTCACCAAGATTCAGCTTCACTCTTTGTTTATACGTTGTGCGTAGTTTTAGTTTGCATATTAGTTTTAATTCTGCATTATTTTGCATCAAATTAGCAAGTCACCTATTCACGCCCCCTCTAGGTGAACTACAATTGGTATCAGAGTTAAAGATCCTCATTTTTGCTAATCACAATATTTGCATACACATATATGAATTTCATTGCACCTCTTATGTTTGACATTCTTAACTTTCAAACTTGGAAAGTTAAGATGTCTATGTACCTCAAAGCCCTAAACATTTATGTTTATCTTCCAATTAAAGATTCATATTTTGCTAATGGCAAGCATCTTGAGGGTAATGCAAAAGACATTCATGCTCTAAAATCAATATTAAATGATGAATATTTATCTAGAGTTTCTAACATTGAGTCAGCTTTTGTAGTATAGAACACTCTTCTCACTCTTGGCGAACAAAAGCAAAATGAAAAAGAGAGTGACTCAGATGATGAAAGTGCTACTTTCAATATGTGCTACATGGTCCAAAGGGATGACCCCATTGAGGTAAATTTCGAATCCGAGCTTGATGAAGACGTTGAAATATCATATGATGACCTTACATTATTTTGCCAAAAACTTCTTAAAAAATTGAATGATATTTAGGAAAGAAACAATTCATTGGAAAAGAAAATCATTTTTAAAGAAAATAAAAATATTTCTATTTCAAATGTGAAGTAGGATTGTGTTTCTCATGCTCATACTTCTTCTTTCAAAATTGAAAAAGATATATGCATCCTGAAGAAGAACATTGATTGTTTGGGCTATACTTTGAGCCAATGTGCTATTGATCACTCTAAATTGGAAACCATGTTTCACAAGAAATATATTTCACATATTCATGCACATACCCACGGCATACATCACATACACACCATGATCATGAAATACACCTAGAGGGGGGTGAATAGGTATTTTGCTAATCAAGTACAATTTAAAACTACTTATGATAAATTATGCAAACAGCCACTCAAAATAAGAATTGAAGCCGAATTCCCCATGAAGGGCTCTAGAACTTCTCTTCATTGATTCCTCTAAATAATGAGTTGAGGTGCTTAATTGCCTCCTTGTTGAGATGAGTATAGACCGATAATGAAAGTGATGAAATGAAAGCAATTATATAATGCAAGATGAATAATTTCACAAGTATGGAAAATAAAAAGCAGTAGAGAGCAAGACACAATCAATCATAAGCACAAGGGAATTTGTTCCGAGGCTCGAGCCACCGCTCTACGTCCCCACCTTCACCACTATGAAGAATTTTACTATCTTCTAAAGGATCTTCCACAAAGGAACGTTACACAAAGGAATTACAATTTGGTCTATACAAGACTGGAATACACAACTCCACCAACTCAACCCTCTACACAAGAGGTAGCACAAAGCCAATTGAGGTTACAAAGCACTTGGTGATCTAACAAGATCACAAATACTTTTTCTTAAAACTTCCTATAGAGTAGAATATGAAGTGTTGCTCAAGAAGTTAAGTAAGAGATAAAATTCAGTTAGAAAGAATAGGGGAGTTTTAAAACCAACTGAAAATAGCTTTGGAAAGAAAGAACTTGGAGATTGAAAGCTAGAAAAACTTTTCTCTTTAGAAATAAACTTGAAAACTTGTAAACTTGTATATTTTTCTTGTCTAAAACCAAAACCAATGTCCTATGTATATAGGAAATGAATAAATATCATTTAAAAATCATACCAGGTCATTTGGAGTGTGTTTAAATACTTAGAAGCCAAAAATGCCCATTAGAATCCACTAAATACAAAACTGAGTCAAAAACTATCCGTTATGGCCATCTGGCAGCCTGTCGGTCGACCGGCCAGTCGACTGACAGGTCATCCAGAAAAAAGCCATTGGCTCCGGTCAATCGGGCAGTCAATCGCTTGGTATTTTAAAAAGAAATGTTTAAACGTCGGTCAGTGAACGTCGACCGACCCCACCCGAGAGTTAGGGTGTCTCAGTCGGACGATCAGTCGGTCGACCGCAAGGGTTAGCGGTCGACCCGTCGGTCACCGACAATGTGCACAAATATGTACGTCCCATGGCCAAAGGCCCGGTCGATCGGGCGGTCGATCGTTCAGGCCTACAATAGGACCGATCGATCGACCGTTCTGCCCTAAAACAATTTTTATGTATGAACTTTGAATATCAAAAAATTTTCAAAATATTTTGTATTAGTTAAAGGGTAATGTAGCCATATATAGGTGATGAAATACATGTTCTAAACATATTATAAAATTTTGAAAAAATTATGAGACATGTATCAAAACCAAACATGCAAAATACCGATACTACCAAAATTTGTATTTTTCGAAATTGTATATTTTGTGTATGTAACTTCTTGAGAATTACTACTATATTTTACACTTTATAAAATTAATATCTTACAAGGCTCTAGTTGACTACAAGATCTTCAACAGGGCTTCTCCATTAGTGACGTTTGAGAGCTTGAGTTTTGATTCTGTATTTGAGTCTTCTTGAGTCTCCAACATCTTCCTTTAAAGAAAGAAACTCCTTGAATCCTTAAAACCCTGAGATAAACTTAAACACTTGAACTTGATTAGTACAAATAATCACATATATTTTGTTATCATCAAATTCATAAAACCGGGTGATTGTAACCTTGGGTCAACAATCGCCCCCTTTTTGATGATGACAAAATATGTGAGTTATTAAAAATAAAAGATAGGAAAGAGCTTAAAAAACTCCCCGTCAAATTATGCTATCTATCAAGTACAAAAAACCATTATGACTTTAAATGGATTTGACAATATAATCAAGTCACACATATATGCATATATAAAGATGATAACAATATAGAATAATATGCGTATATAGCCTATTATCCTTCCAATCCTCCTTCCTCTAATTACAATATATAAGCATAGTAAAGAGAATAGATATAGAATACCAAAATAACTTAATAACTCAAATATCTCTCCCCTTTTTATCATGCATCAAAAAGGGTAAAGACATCAACATAAAAGAGATATTAATTTGAAAAATACAAAAAAAAATTTGAAAATATTTTCAAAACTTATGAATCCATAATACAAACATATAACTCACCACAAATGAATGAAAATCTATTATAATCTAGTGGTTTAGTAAAAATGTCCGCAAGTTGAAAATCGGTGGAGACATAATCAATTTTAATATCACCTTTCTCATAGTGATCTCTAAGAAAGTGATATCGAATATCTATGTACTTATTCTTTCTATGTTGATTTGCATTTTTTGCTCATATGAATGATGCTAGTATTATCACAAAATATTTTAAAATGGTCATAATGCAAATCATAATCAAGGAGAGTATGTTTCATTCATAGGACGTGTGCACAATAAGCCCCGACAGCAACATACTCCGCCTCGGTAGTCGAGAGGGCTACTGAATTTTGTTTCTTGAAAGACCATGAAACAAGATAATTTCCTAGAAATTGAAAAGTACCACTAGTGATTTTCCTATCCACTCTATAATTGACATAGTCGGCATCTGAATAACTCGTCATGAGAAATTGTCCGATTTTCAGATACCACAAGCCCATTCTAATAGTACCCTTAAGATTCTAATAATGCTCTTTACGGCACTTAAGTGAGACTCTTTAGGACAAGATTGAAATCTAGCACATAGACATACACTAAACATAATATCCGGCCTACCAGCCGTCAAATAACGTAAACTATCAATCATGCTTCTATAAAGTTTAATGTCTACATTTATACCTTGTTCGTTCTTGTCAAGCTTAGTCGTAGTGGCCATGAGAGTCTTGCTTAATTTTGCATCTTCTAGTCCAAATCTCTTGATGAGTTCTCTTGTGTACTTGGCTTGATTTATAAAGATCCCATCACTCTTTTTCTTGATTTGGAGACCAAGGAAGTAGTTTAGCCCTCCCATCATAGACATCTCAAACTCATTTTTCATGCACGATTCAAATTCTTTACAAAGCTTTTCATTAGTAGATTCAAAATAATATCATCAACATAAATTTGAACAATTAGGACATCACTATCTACATGCTTTGTAAATAAAGTAGTGTCAATTTTACCTTTAACAAAATCATTTGAAATTAGAAAAGTTGAAAGTCTTTCATACCAAGCTCTTGAGCTTGTTTTAAATCGTATAAATCTTTATCAAGTTTGTACACAAAATCTGAATGTGTAGGATCAACAAACACGGGGGTTTGTTCAACATACACTTCCTCTTCTATAAAACCATTTAAAAATGCACTTTTGACATCCATTTGAAAAAGTTTGAAATCTTTATAAGAAGTAAAGGCAAGTGTCATCTGTATGGCTTAAGGTCTAGGAATAAGATGCCAAACTTAGTTGCGCTCAAATTAATTGAGCTCTTCTTGCATTGCAAGCAACCAATATGAATCGACCTCGGTTTTGAGGATGTTTTTGGGCTCAATGTGTGAAATAAAAGAAAAATGCCCACATAAATTACGGAGTTTGGATCGAGTAGTTACCCCCTTGGATATATTACATATGATGAGGTCTTTGGGATGATTTGAAGCAAATCTCTAATCCTTTGGAAGTGGTTGTGTTGATTCTACTTCAACCTTTTGAACTTCATCTTGTACATCAATCTTTGGCTTTTCTTCTTCTATAGGTGAGTCTTTCAAAGTTATCTTCTCCATGTCTTTACCGAAGAAATCAATCTCTACAACATTCTTCACAAAAGTATTAGATTCCTCAAACTTGACATGCATAGATTCTTCAATAGTTAAAGTAGTCTATTGAAGACTTTATAGGCTTTACTAATATTTGAATACCCAACAAATATGGATTTATAAGATTTGGCATCAAATTTTCCTAAATTGGCTTTAGTGTTTAAAACAAAGAATTTACAACCAAAAATTTTAAAGTAAGAAACATTAGGTTTTCTCAAATAGTAAATTTCAAATGAAGTTTTAGAAGTATTTTTACAAAAATAAATTCTATTTGAGATGTAACATGATGTGTTTATGGCCTTGGCCCATAAGTATTGAGGGAGTTCGTATTCATTTTTCATTATCCTAGTCATTTTTTGAAGAGTATGATTCTTTCTTTTAATGATTCCATTTTGTTATGGAGTTCTAGGACATGAAAGTTTATTTTTTATTCCATGTTCTTCACAATAGGTGATAAATGAGTGGTTAATGAATTCACCACCTATATCACTTCTTATACATAAAATTAGAAAATTCTTTCCTTTTTCAACTCTTTTTCTAAACACTTGAAAATGTGAAAAGGCTTGATCTTTGTGTTCTAAAAGAAAACACATGTAAAACAAGAAAAATCATTAACCAAAACAAAGATAAAACGATTTTCACTTAGATTTTTGGTTTTAATTGGACCAAACAAATCTATGTGAATTAACTACATGGGTCTTGATGTCATTATATCCTTGATTGTTTTGAAAGAGCTTGGTTTATTTCCCAAGTTGGCACGCATCGCAAATATGGTCCTTCTCAAATTTCAAACTAGGACTACCTTTCACCACTTTCTTATTATTAATTCTAGATAGATGGTCAAATGAAACATGGCCTAGTCTCCTATTCCATAACCAAGAGTCTTCATTAAAGGCATTTAAACTTGTAACATTGCATTTGTAAATTTGACATATCAATCATGTACACATTATTTTCACAAAAATCGAAAGTACACATGCATTGGTTTGTCTACCTAAAATATTTCAGGCTAAATCATCAAAAGTCGCTTTGAAATCTCTATCACAAAGTTGACTAATACTATAAAGGTTATGCTTGAGGCCATCAACTAAAACAACATTTTCAATTAAGGGTGATGAGCCAATTTTAATGTTACATATACCGATAATTTTCCCTTTGGAATCATCTCCAAAGGTGACGTTCCATCTTCATGGTACCTTTATAGGGTTGAAAAATTATTGATATCCCACGTCATATGACTTGAGCAACCCTATCAAGATACCATCGCTCCCTACGTCCTGGAGTCTTGGTGTGTACTTATATTATGTAACAAATTGGTTGATTTTGGTAACCAAATTTTCTTGGGTCATTTAATGTTAGCATTTTGAACCAAAATGTGATCATTAGAAGCATTAATTCTATCAAAGTAAAATTTGGCTAAGTGATCTTTTCGGCCACAATAGATGTACGAATAAACTCTACCATAAATAAAAGCATGATGGGAGTGTGGAGTGTGAATATGTTTGGTGTGTGTAATATGTCTAGCATGAAATTACACCTAGAGGGGAGTGAATAGGTGTATTGCTAATCAATTAACAATTCAATAGAATATAAAAATGAGATGATGCAACCGATCACTCAAAACAAGACCTGAAGCCGAATTCCTCGTGAAGGGCTCTAAACTTCTCCTCGTGATTCCTCTAGATAAGAGTTGTGATGCTTAATTGGTATCTTGTTATGATGAGTATAGATCAACAATAATAAATGAATAAAAAGCAAATAAGTAGAGACAAGAAAGCAATCGCAAACAAGAAGATTTGTTTCGAGATTCGAGCCACTGCTCTACGTCCCCGCCTTCACCACTGTGAAGGATTTCCCAATCCACTATAGGATCTTCCACCAAGAGACCTTACACCAAGAAATTACAATCAGTCAGGGTACACAACTCTCTAATACACTCCTCTAATCCAGAGGTAGCGTAATGACAATGGAACAATCTCTGGGTGATTAAAAGACCACAAACATTCTCTTGAAACTCTCTTACAAACCCCTATAGATTAAAAGATAAATTTGAAGCTTAAGAATTTGTAAGTGAGAGTAAAATCAGAAGAGAGATTTTGAGAACCAAAAACTTAAAGTAGATTTTTGAAAATAAAAGCACAAAACTGAAACTTGAAGGCTCTTTCTCTTGAAACCCAAAACTTGATTTTTCAAATAGAATTGTTGTTGTAATGAACTCAACCCTAATGACCCCTTTATATAGGGTTTTAGAAGAGAAAACTAAGTATAGTCTAGGTTTAAAAGGAATAAATTGACTCTTAAAATTCAACAAAACATGTTTTAAAAATATGTTAAAAATCAGCCTCCAGAAAATTAGCCGTTACTATCAATCTGGCAGACTGTTGGTCAAATTTGAGTACAGTTTTCAGGCTGAAAGCATAAGAATTCAGAAATAAGTATATAACTTTATAAGTCTTGTTTCTAATACAACTTAAAGCAATTTAATATCATTTCAAAATAGAAAGTTATCAATAAAATACTAAAAGGTGTCAAATCAAAAACTGTAAACTATTTTCAGAACAAGAACAGATTTCAACCCAATATTTGACATCTTTAACATTTGAATCAGAAAATAATTATTGAATAAGAAATGTGGCCCTGAAAGTTATCTTTGAAATGCAATTTAAATTATGCTAATTGAATATACAAATAATACGTTATGATCAGAAATCTAAAAAAGTGTCGAGCATATCAGTAGAATTAAAACTGGTTAAAATTCAAAACTATACTTTTGAAAAATGTGCATTTTGGTGTGTGTATATTTTTGAGCTTCAAATAACCTTTAACAAACTAAACTAAACACAAATTGAAATCTTCTTATAGAACTCCTTCTCCAAGTCGACTCGATCCAAACACGATCCAAGGAGCATAACTCCAATCAAGTGCTAGATGCGATCTTGACGCGCGAGCTCTTGAATCTACATGTGTTAGCTCCAAAACTTCTTTGTTGAAGCTAGACACCTACTAATATCTTGATTAATAACTAAAACTATATAAATACGAGATCATTAGTTAACTATAACTACATGAGTTAATCATCATCAAAACAAGAGTGATAGGCCTTTAGGCCAACAATCTCCCCCTTTTTGATGATGACAAAACTCATGGAGTTATATATGCATGGATTAAAGTTAAGCTTCATAGAAACTCCTCCTTAACTCATTCATAGCAATAAACAATAAGGATATTCAATGAAATGTATAAACTAAATAACAAATATGCGTAAATACATATTGAGCATGCATATATAAACTCACGAAATTCTTCTCCCCCTTTTTGTCAATTCATCAACAAATAGGTGAGGATAATCAAACAATAAAGATGTATATGTGATATATATTCATGAAGAGGAGAACGTAAAGTTAGCTTCCCCTGCATGCATGCATTACATAGAGAAGGAATGACTAGACCCTAACCTGCATAAAGCATAATATACAATTATAAATGAAGATGTTAAGCTCTCCCTACACACTGTATCACATAAAGAAAAGAGGTCAAGCTCCACTATATGTGTAATACACTTCAACATGAATCTATATATAGAGGAGATGTCAAGCTCCCCTTGCATATAAGCAAAACATATCAACAAAATTTAAAATAAAATTTTGAAATTTCTTGGATTCAACAAAATATTTGATATCAATGAAATCGAATTGTAGTTGACAAAACAAAAAGTTGGTACCACTTGAAATATTTTTTTTAAGATACCAATAGTAGATTTTTGATACCAATTGAAGGTGAAACATGAACTATTTTGATATCAAATAAATACCAATTGAAATCAATGTATAAACTTATAAAGATACCAATTAACATTTGGAATAAACTCAGGCTTATCATAAACATAATTTGTGCTTTAAAAGTGTAAAGATATTATAAAACAAGCACAATAAAATCATATATATGTATGTATGAAAATAAAAATACCAATTGAAATTGATACTAATTGAAATTTGAAGCATACATATATAATAAACACATATGAGTATACAAAAATAAAATTTCTTGAAGATCAAGTGCATAACTCATACCTACCACCCTTTTCATGCACAAGTTTAAAAGATATTTAATATGGGTATATAAGGCATGGTCGCCCTTCCAACCGCCCTTTGATGGTAGGGGTTTTCAAAGATCATGATTTGCAAATATTTTAGCAGAATTTGAAAACTTTACCAATTGAAGAATAAAGACTAGTTTAAAGATAAATTTGAAAAACTAGTATTAAATCCTTCAAACATGAAAACAAGTCATATATCCTATGAAAACATGAAAATCACACGATTATCGACACTCAAATAGTAATAAAGCACATATATGCTCATGCAACAAACAAAAAATCACGAGTAAACACCAAACATAGAGTGTAAGAGTCATGTAATCAATAAAATCATGGAAATAAGACATTGAAGCTCATATGAATTTTCTTTTATCAAAAGTAAGAAATCATCAAAACTAAATACGCTTCAAGGTATATATATATTTTGTTAAAACTAAAAGTATACATACATATCCTAAACATAAACGAGTCCAAAATTTTTTTGCATGAAAGGCAAGTTACTCTAAGATAGACTTGTATATCTAATAGTTTTAGATAAGATAAACACATTTTTATGAAAACATATAAAAAAATAGGGAAAATAAGTAAAGATGCAAGAATCATCAAAACTAGATTATACAAGTACATCCAATGGGACAAATGAGCAATAAAATGCAAACATATGATAAACAAATATGGCTCATTAGTTGTACAAGTATAAACACAAGTTTTAATAAAAATTTCATTTAAACAAGTAATCAAAAATATGAAGTACAAACCATGAACAAACGTAATGAACATGAAAACCAAAACATGCTAAAATCAATCAATGAGAGACGTTAAATATAAATAAGGAGTTAGAGATAGTTACCAAAACCAATAGGGCAAATCTCTAGGTCTCCAAACCATGGTGGTCCTACAACCAAAAATCCTTGAAGGTGATGCATTCAATGTAGTATCCATCAAGCCCAATTGCATCCATCATCAAGGCACAATTCCTCTCATATCATGTGAGAGCCCATACCTACATCAAATATAATAGGGGTTCATTTTAGTACCCATAACTTTTTTTGGTCCATGAGCGTTAGCACATTTCCTAACCTAAACAAAATTATTTGCAAAATTTGAAATATTTATTCTATCATAACAAAATCTTGCAAGGTGGTCCTTATGTTCATAATGTGTACAAGCGTACAAACGAGCATACATAGAATTATGTATGTGAGCATAATGAGCATGTGTATGCCGTGATTGGTGTGCATGAATATATGAAACTTGTTTCTTTTGAACCATTAGCTCAAAGTTGAGCTAAAACAATCTACACTCTTCTTCAAAGCACAAATATCATTCTCAATGATTGAAGAAGAAGTGGAGCATGCAACATGTTTATCACTAGTAGATGGAACACTAGAAATATGACAAACATGAGAAGAAAAATCATTTTTCAAAGATTTATTTTCTTTTGAAACAATTTCCAATTCTTTTGAAATTAAAGCCATTTTATTTTTCAAAGAATTGTTCTCTTTTAAAACACAATCTAGTTTTGAAGACAGAACCTCATTATTCTTCAAAATATTATCACAATCATTTTTATTCTTTAAAATTTTATTTACATTTAAGGTAAGGTCAAGTTGGGATTTCAATGAGTACCTTTCACTTGAAATCTCAACCCTCTCTTGCAAAATCATGTTTAGTTTAGAAAATAAATTTTTATTTTCTTTTTTTAATTCAAGACTTTTCTTTTTCAAACCTTGATACTTTGAAAGTAAGTTTTCACAAACTATAGATAGTTCATCATTTAATGCATCTGCATCCATATTATCATCACAAGAAGAACTAGAACTATCATCTAGTTGAGTATTCGAGTTTACCTCAAGGGAGTCATTTCTTTGGACCATGAAGCAAGCTTGATCAGACTCTTCTCTACTAGATTCTTTCTCAACATTCTTTGTCGTTTGTAGCTTAGGAGAGGTCAAAATATTCCACACTGCAAAAGAGGAATCATAATGAGAAACCATAGATAAATATTCTTTGTTAAGTGTGAGTCTAAGTGCCACTAAGACTTGTGCATTGGCCTCTATATGCTTGTCATTACCAAGATAAGTTTTCTTAATAGCGGCAAAGTAAACATGCAATCCTAGGGTTTGAAGGTATACACTCATCCTATACTTCCATTTATCAATGTTGGTAACATCATACATGGGAGGGACCATGAAATCTAAGTGTATAAACAATATGTGTGCAAATACAAATCTAGATTAGCAATCCAGGATCTCACTCCTAGGTGGTTAAACCTAACATCAGGAGCGTAGGCTCTGATACCAATTGAAATTACACCAAGAGGGGGGTGAATATGTGTATTGCTAATCAATTAAAAATTCAATGCACTATAAAATGAGATGATGCAAACGATCACTTAAAATAAGACTTGAAGCCGAATTCCCCGTGAAGGGCTCTGAACTTCTCCTCGTGATTCCTCTAGATAAGAGTTGAGTTGCTTAATTGCTATCTTGTCGTGATGAGTATAGATCAATAATAATGAAAGAATAAAAAGCAAATAAGTAGAGACAAGAAAGAAATCGCAAACAAGAAGATTTGTTTCGAGGTTCGAGCCATTGCTCTACGTCCCCGCCTTCACCACCGTGAAGGATTTCCCAATCCACTATAGGATCTTCCACCAAGGGACCTTACACTAAGAAATTATAACCACTCAGAGTACACAACTCCCCAATACACTCCTCTAGTCCAGATGTAGCGTAACGACAATGTAACAATCTCTGGGTGATTAAAAGACCATAAACTTTCTCTTGAAACTCTCTTATAAAATACTACAAAATAAAATATAAATTTGAAGCTCAAGAATTTGTAAGTGAGAGTAAAATCTGAAGAGAGATTTTGAGAACCAAAATCTTAAAGTAGATTTTTGAAAATAAAAGCACAAAACTGAAACTTGAAAGCTCTTTCTCTTGAAACCTAAAACTTGATTTTTCAAATAGAATTGTTATTGTAATAAACTCAACCCTAATGACCCCTTTATATAGGATTTTAGAAGAGCAAACTTAGTATAGTTTTACCAGGTTTAAAAGAAATAAATTGACTCTTAAAAATCAACAAAACACATTTTAAAAACATATTAAAAATCAGCCTACAGAAAATTAGCCGCTACTACCAATCTGGCAAATTGTTGGTTAACTTTGAGCGCAGTTTTCAGGCTGAAAATGTCAGAATTCAGAAATACCTATATAGTAATAATTTGTAACTCTATAATTCTTAGTTCTAATGCAACTTAAAGCAATTTAATATCCTTTCGGAATAGATAGTTATCAATAAAATACTGAAAGGTGTCAAATCAAAAACTGTAAATTGTTGACATTTGAACTAGAAAATAATTATTGAATAGGTAATGTAGCCCTAAAGGTTATCTTTGAAATGCAATTTACATCATGCTAATTAAATATAAGAATAAAAAGTTATGATCAGAAATCTAAAAGGGTGTCGAGCAGATCAGCAGAACTAAAACTGGTTAAAAATCCAAAACCATACTTTTGAAAAACGTGCATTTTTATGCGTGTATAATTTTGAGCTTCAAATATAAATTCTACCCTTTAACAAACTAAACTAAATACAAATCAAAGTCTTCTTGTAGAACTCCTCCAAGTCGAGTCGATCCAAACACGATCCAAAGAGCTTGACTCCAATCAAGTGCTAGATGCGATCTTGACGCGCGAGCTCTTGAATTTACATGTGTTAGATCCAAAACTTCTTTGTTGAAGTTAGACACCTACTAACATCTTGATTAATAACTGAAACTATATAAACATGAGATCATTAGTAAACTATAACTACATGAGTTAATCATCATCAAAACTAGAGTGATGGGCCTTTGGGCCAACAATCTCCCCTTTTTTGATGATGACAAAACTCATGGAGTTATATATGTATGGATTAAAGTTAAGCTTCATAGAAGTTCCCCCCTTAACTCATGCATAGGAATAAACAATAAGGATATTCAATGAAATGTATAAACTAAACAAAACAAATATGCGTAAATACATATTGAGCACGCATATATAAACTCACTAAATTCTTCTCATCCCTTTTGTCAATTCATCAACAAAGGGGTGAGAACAATTAAACAATAAAGATGTATGTACGATATACATTCATGAAGAGGAGAGACGTAAAGTTAGCTCCCCCTGTATACATGCTTTACATGGAGAGGGATGACTAGACCTTAACCTACATAAAGCATAATATTCAATATAAAAACGGAGATGTTAAGCTTTCCCTACACACGTGTATCACATAAAGAAGAGAGGTCAAGCTCTACTATATGTGTAATACACTTCAACATGAATTTATATATAGAGGAGATGTTAAGCTCCCCTTGCATATAGGCAAAACATATCAACAAATTTTAGAGCAAAATTTTGAAATTTCTTGAAGTCAACAAAATAATTTTTGATATCAATGAAATCGAATTATAGTTGACAAAGCAAAAAGTTGGTACCACTTGAAATTTTTTTTTAAGATACCAATAGTAGATTTTGATACCAATTGAAGGTGAAACATGAAATATTTTGATATCAAATAAATACCAATTGAAATCAATGTATATGCTTGTAAAGATACCAATTTACATTTGGAATATAGTCAGGCTTATCATAAACATAATTTGTGCTTTAAAAGTGTAAAAATATTGTAAAACAAGCACAATTAAATCTTATATATGTATGTATGAAAATGGAAATACCAATTGAAATTTGAAGCATACATATATAAGAAAAACATATGAGTATATAAAAATAAAATTTCTTGAAGATCAAGTGTATAACTCATACCTACTATCCTTTTCATGTATAAGTTTAAAAGATATTTAATAAGGGTATACAAGACATGGCGCCCACCCAACCGCCCTTTGATGGTAGGGATTTTCAAAGATCATGATTTGAAAATATTTTAGCATAATTTGAAAACTCTACAAATTGAAGAATAAAGACTAGTTTTAAGATAAATTTGAAAAATTAGTATTAAATCCTTCAAACATAAAAACATAAAAATCACACGATTATCGACACTCAAATAGTAATAAAGCACATATATGCTCATGTAACAAAAAATGATGAATATACACCAAAAATAGAGTGTAAGAGTCATGTAATCAACAAAATCATGGAAATAAGACAATTGAACCTCATATGAATTTTCTTTTATCAAAAGTAAAAAATCATCAAAACTAAATACGCTTCAAGATATATGTATGGTTTGTTAAAACTAAAAGTATACATACATATCTCAAACATAAACGAGTCCAAAAAATTTTGCATAAAAAGCAAGTGACTCTAAGATAGACATGTATATCTAATAATTTTAGATAAAATTAACATATATATAAAGATAAACACATTTTTATGAAAACATGCAAAAATAGGGAAAATAAATGAAGATGCAAGAATCATCAAACTAGGTTATACAAGTACAACCAATAGGTACAAATGAGCAATAAAATGCAAACATATGATAAATAAATTTGGCTCATTAGTTGTACAAGTATAAACACAAATCTTAATAAAAATTTCATTTAAACAAGTAATAAAAAATATGAAGTGCAAACCATAAACAAACATAATGAACATGAAAAACCAAAACATACTAAAATCAATCAATAAGAGCACGTAAACATAAATAAGGAGTTAGAGATAGTAACCAAAACCAATAGGGCTAATCTCTAGGTCTCCAAACCATAGTGGTCCTCCTACCAAACACCCTTGAAGGTGATGCATCCATGTAGTATCCATCTAGTTCAATTGCACCATCAAGGCACCATTCCTCTCACGTCATGTGAGAGCCCACACCTACATCAAATACAATAGAGGTATATTTTGATACCCATAACTTTTTTGGGTCCATGAGGGCTATCACCTTTCTTAACCCAAACAAAATTATTTGTAAAATTTGAAATATTTATTCTATCATAACAAAATCTTACAAGGTGACCCTTACGTACACAATGTGTACAAGTGTACACATGAGCATACATAGAATTATGTGTGTGAGCATGATGAGCATGTGTATGCCGTGATTGGTGTGCATGAATATGTCAAACTTATTTTTTGTGAAATATGGATTCCAATTTCTTGTAATCCATAGCACATTGACTTAAAGTGGAGCCAAAACAATCTACACTCTTCTTCAAAGCACAAATATTATTCTCAATGATTGAAGAAGAAGTGGAGCATACAATATGTTTATCACTAGTAGATGGAGCACTAGAAATATGATAAACATGAGAAGAAAAATTATTTTTTAAAGATTTAATTTCATTTGAAATAATTTCCAATACTTTTGAAATTAAAGCAATTTTATTTTTCAAAGAATTGTTCTCTTTTAAAACACAATCTAGTTTTGAAGGCAGAACCTCATTATTCTTCAAAATATCATCACAATCATTTTTATTCTTTAAAATTTTGTTTACATATAAGGCAAAGTCAAGTTGGAATTTCAATGAGTCCTTTTCACTTGAAATCTCAACCCTCTCTTGTAAAATCATGTTTAGCTTAGAAAACAAATTTCTATTTCTTCTTTTTATTCAAGACTTTTCTTTTTCAAAAATTGGTACTTTGAAAGTAAGTTTTCACAAACTATAGATAGTTGTTCATTTAATGTATCTGCATCCATATTATCATCACAAGAAGAATTAGAACTATTATCTAGTTAAGTATTTGAGTTTACCTCAAGGGAGTCATTTTCTTGGCCCATGAAGTAAGGTTGATCGGACTCTTCTCTACTAGATTCTTTCTCCACATTCTTTGTCATTTGTAGCTCAAGAGAGGTCAAAATATTCCACATTGCAAAAGTAGAATCACAATGAGAAATTATAGATAAATATTCTTTACTAAGTATGTGCCTAAGTGCCACTAAGGCTTGTGCATTGGCCTCTATATGCTTGTCATTACGAAGATAACATTTCCTGGTAGCGGCAAGGTAAACATGCAATCCTAGGGTTTGAAGGTATACACTCATCCTATACTTCCATCTATCAATGTTGGTAACATCATACATTGGAGGGACCAGGAAATCCAGTGTGCAAATGAAAATCTAGATTAGCAATCTAAGATCTCTCTCCTAAGTGGTTAAACCTAATATCAGGAGCATAGGCTCTGATACCAATTGAAATTACACCTAGAGGGAGGTGAATAGGTGTATTGCTAATCAATTAAAAATTCAATAGAATATAAAATGAGATGATGCAACCGATCACTCAAAACAAGACTTGAAGCCGAATTTCCCGTGAAGGGTTCTGAACTTCTCCTCATGATCTTCTAGATAAGAGTTGAGGTGCTTATGTCACGCCCCGCAATCATAATACTCATAAAAAGGGTACGTGACGAGAGCCGGCGACGTATTTTCAGAACAAATACATTAGGCCTCAGTATATTAATTCAAATAAAATAAGGTTTATTAATTATTCTAGCTAGGAGAAATCTAATACATAATGTCACCAAAGATTTTACTTATTACAACATAATGAAATCATAGGAAACACAACAATAAAAGTCTCTCACATATGAAGATAGAAAAGATCTGTCTACTGAAGATCAGTAAGGTGCTCGAAGTACTCCTGCTCCTACAGAGTCTCTGGATCAGAATCTGAGCAAGCAAACTCATGGTCGTCAATGGCGACCTAAGTGAGTGATAAAAAGAGGGGATATAAAGGTAACATGTAAAATCTAGCAACACGTGCATAATCAAGTATAGTTATCATACTATTGTCTAGCATATATGATTCATGATAAAACACAGTGATATACATTATATAACCATTTATTACTACAATCTATCCTATGTAAAGTCATGTGTCAAGATGTCCTGTGTATGTCTATTCTTATTGTCTAGTTATTTAAATCGATAGTTGGAGACGGGTATCTATGTTTTAGGTGGGTCCCGTACATACCCGGGACCACGGCCTCAGTTTCCTGGCACTGAACCAGGCCGTACCGCTAGGTACTCAGTAACAGTAACAGTAACAGTAAAACTATAAACAATAGACAGTGAACAGATGGGATGCCAGTTATCCCCTAAGAACCCTGCAGTGGAGCCCTCTTTTGGCTGCACAACCTGTATCCTAGGTCCACCCAAAATACCGATACTGTCTCCTCTATCAATTTTCCCACCCGGTGTAAGTTATCTAATAATCATGTCATGTAAATCACTGAGCATAAACAGTAACAGTAGTAATGACAGTGCAACAGTAGAACAATACGTATTTTTCAGTGACTTGATAACATAATCCATCTCATCATTTACAATTTTTAAACAATTTTCATATTTTTAGAAAACCCAACAATCACTTTAATAGCTTACTATTTAATAATAGAAATAACAAACATTTCAGAATAAACAAAAATAATAATACCTATAAAGTGAGTAAAAGAACACTCACTTGGGCTATTCACGCGTCTAAGCACCAATCGAAGAGATCTACATTAATATATATTCGAATTAGAATTTATCAAAATTTTCATATATTGACTTTTACATGAAATATTCTATTTATTCAGTATTTTAAATCAAATGTGGACAATCCAGATCTTTAAATAAGGTTGCATAATGAAGTATAAAGTTTATGGGATTTTTCAGATTTTATTTACTGATTTTTGTGTAGTTTAAATGGTTTAAAACATGAAATTTTTTTAACGGGTCTGAAAATTAGAATAGCGGGTTTCAACTTTGAATGCAGTAGTTCAGTCCCATATGAGCTGCAAATAATTTCAAACTTTTTCTGTAGATACTAGGAGTTATCTAGATATTTATCTCTATATTTATTTATTTTTTTCAAATTTTTATCTAGCTAAAAAAAAATTATTTTTCAAAACTTAACGGGTCTGTTTTGTATTTGTGTCGGGTTAAATGAATTAGAACCCAAATCTATGGGCTCACTGCAATTTGGGCTTCTGAATTTACTCTTTTTTTTGGTTTCTGGCCTGGCCCAATGAGCCAGGTCCAATTCTTTTTCTTTCTGTTTTTTTTCATGTGACTGGGCCTGGGCCAGTTGCGGCCCAACTCTTCTTTCTTTCTTTCTTTCTTTTTTTTTTTTTTGCTTCTGGGACTGGGCCTGGACTCTGCCAGGCCCTTTCTTATTCTTCTTCTTCTTCTTTTTTTTTTGTTTTTTGTGGCTCTGGCCCAGTGGCTGCCCAGGCCACTGGGCCTGGGCTAACCCCTTGCGGGTCTGTACCCGGGTCGGGTGCAGACCCGGCTGCACAGACCCGGCCTGGGTTTGTGCAGCCGAAAGGCCGAGAGCAGTTGCGCAACATTTTTTTTAATACAAATATACATACATACCTACCTATATACATATATATAAACTCGAATCTTTTCTAATTTTTTTCTCCCTAATAAATACATGGATACATTACCATATATATATATATATAATTTAGATTGTTAGGGTTAGGGTCTATATTTTTCTTTGTGGAAGGGAATTTATTTATTTGGTTATTTATTTAATATACAATTTATTTAATCCAACTCAATTTTTTTAATATTTCAGAATTTCCTTTTTTTTTAAAGTTTTCTATAATCTAATTGGGGTATTAAATCATTACTTATATAGGTTTTATTTAAACAAGGGTATCGTAATAATGATTCCTGGAAAATAAATCTTAGCATGGTAAATTAAATTTTATGGATTTTTTTCATACAATTTATTTTATTTGCATATATATTGGATAAGATCAAAATTCATTACAAGAAGAAGTTTAAACATGGCATATCATTAATTTATAATTCATTCAATTATCTAGATCTTAGGGGAATTTACGTTTTATAAGAGAATTTTTAAACATGATAGATTATTAAATTTAGTTCAACAATTTAATCTAGATAAGAACAAATTAAATCATGATGCTTTAAAATAAAATTTTTACTTTATAAAAATTTTTATACCTACTTGGATAGATTCCCCTTCATCTGCTCCTCAATCTCCAACTGCTCTTCAATCTCCAAGCCTCGAACACGTCACGATCAGTTCCAAGAAGCGGTGAAGGGATGAGGAAGAATGATGGATTTAGATTTCTTTCTAACTATTGCTTTTTTCTTTCTTTTCTTTTGGTGAGAAAAGAGTTATGGTAATATAATAGGATAAAATCTTTTAGATTAGGACTTTTAGGAATCAATTGGTTAAGATAAGAATCTAGGTTGTTAAGATAAGAGATCCCTCAAGATCTCTTGAGATCTTTCAGTTAGAAATTTGAATTTTAAATTTGATTTTGGGTTGTTTAAAATACTTTAGCTCTCCTATTTAACCACACGCTAATGTGACATTATGATTTAGGTATTAGGATTTAGTACAAAGGAACAAAGTTCGAAACTTGGCATAAACAAATATATATATGTATTTATTTATTTATTATTATTATTTTTTTTATTTTTAAGTATTACAAAACAAGAGTATTACAGCTTAATTGCTATCTTGTTGTAATGAGTATAGATCAACAATAATGAATGAATAAAAAAGCAAATAAGTAGAGACAAGAAAGTAATCACAAATAAGAAGATTTGTTTTGAGGTTCGAGCCACTGCTCTATGTCTCCGCCTTCACCAACGTGAAGGATTTCCCAATCCACTATAGGATCTTCCACCAAGGGACCGTACACCAAGGAATTACAACCACTCAGAGTACATAACTCCCCAATACACTCCTCTATTTCAGAGGTAACATAACGATAATGGAACAATCTCTTGGTGATCAAAAGACCACAAACTTTCTCTTGAAACTCTCCTACAAAACCCTATAGAATAAAGTATAAATTTGAAGCTAAAGAATTTGTAAGTGAGAGTAAAATCAGAAAAGAGATTTTGAGAACAAAAAATGTAAAGTAGATTTTTGAAAATAAAAGCACAAAACTAAAACTTGAAAGCTCTTTCTCTTGAAACCCAAAACTTGATTTTTCAAATAGAATTGTTGTTGTAATAAACTCAACCCTAATGATCCCTTTATAAAGGATTGTAGAAGAGCAAACTTAGTATAGTTTTATCAGGTTTAAAAGGAATAAATTAACTCTTAAAATTCAATAAAACACGTTTTAAAAATATGTTAAAAATCAGCATCCAGAAAATTAGCTGTTACTACCAATCTGGCATACTGTTGGTCAATTTTGAGCATAGTTTTCAGGCTGAAAATGTCAGAATTCAAAAATTAGTATATAGGAATAATTTGTAACTCTATAAATCCTGTTTCTAATGCAACTTAAAGCAATTTAATATCATTTATGAATAGAAAGTTATCAATAAAATACTGAAAGGTGTCAAATCAAAAGCTGTAAACTATTTTCAGAACGAGAGCAGACTTCAACCCAATATTTGACATCTTTAATATTTGAATCAGAAAATAATTATTAATTAAGAAATGTAACATTAGAAGTTATCTTTGAAATGCAATTTATATTATGCTAATTGAATATAAGAATATTATGATCAGAAATCTAAAAGGGTGTCGAGCAGATCCGCAGAACTAAAACTGGTTAAAATCCAAAACCATACTTTCGCAGAACTAAAACTTGGTAAAATCCAAAATCCTACTTTTAAAAAAAATGCATTGTGTGTGTGTGTATTTTTTTGAGCTTCAGATGTATATTCTACCCTTTAACAAACTAAACTAAATATAAACCAAAGTCTTCTTATAGAACTCCTTTTCCAAGTCGACTCGATTCAAATACGATCCAAAGAGCTTGACTCCAATCGAGTGCTAGATGTGATCTTGACGCGTGAGCTTTTGAATCTACATGTGCTAGCTCCAAAACTTCTTTGTTGAAGCTAGACACATATTAATTTCTTAATTAATAACTGAAACTATTTAAATGCGAGATCATTAGTAAATTATAACTACATGAGTTAATCATCATCAAAACTAGAGTGATGGGCCTTTGAGCCAACAATCTCCCCCTTTTTGATGATGATAAAACTCATGGAGTTATATATGCATGGATTAAAGTTAAGCGTCATAGAAGCTCCCCCTTAACTCATGCATAGTAATAAACAATAAGGATATTCAATGAAATGTATAAACTAAACAAAACAAATATGCATAAATACATATTGAGCATGCATATATGAACTCACTAAATTCTTCTCTCCTATTTTTTCAATTCATCAACAAAGGGGTAAGGACAATCAAACAATAAAGATGTATATGTGATATACATTCATGAAGAGGAGAGACGTAAAGTTAACTCCCCCTGCATACATGCATTACATGGAGAAGCGATGACTAAACTCTAACATACATAAAGAATAATATACAATATATAAAGGGGGATGTTAAGCTCCCCCTACACACGTGTATCACGCAAAGAAGAGAGGTCAAGCTCTACTATATGTGTAATACACTTCAACATGAATCTATATATAGAGGAGATGTTAAGCTCCCATTGCATATAGGCAAAACATATCAACAAATTTAAAACAAAATTTTAAAATTTCTTGAAATCAACAAAATAATTTTTTATATCAATGAAATCGAATAGTAGTTGACAAAACAAAAAGTTGGTACCACTTGAATTTTTTTTTTAAGATGACAATAGTAGATTTTGATACCAATTGAAGGTGAAACATGAAATATTTTGATATCAAATAAATACCAATTGAAATCAATGTATAAGATTCTAAAGATACCAATTAAAATTTGGAATAAAATCAGGCTTATCATAAACATAATTTGTACTTTAAAAGTGTAAAGATATTATAAAACAAGTACAACTAAATCATATATATGTAAGTATGAAAATAGAAATACCAATTGAAATTGATACAAATTGAAAATTGAAGCATACATATATAAGAAACACATATGAGTATACAAGAATTAAAATTTCTTGAAGATCAAGTGTATAACTCATATGTACCACCCTTTTCATATACAAGTTTAAAAGATATTTAATAAGGGTATACAAGGTATGGTGGCCCATCCAACCGCCCTTTAATGGTAGGAGTTTTCAAAGATCATGATTTGAAAATATTTTAGCATAATTTGAAAACTCTACCAATTGAAAAATAAAGACTAGTTTAAAGATAAATTTGAAAAACTAGTTTTAGATCCTTCAAACATGAAAATAATTCATTTATCCCATGAAAATATGAAAATCACACGATTATCGATACTCAAATAGTAATAAAGCATATATATGCTTATGTAATAAAAAATCATGAGTAAACATCAAATATAGAGTGTAAGAGTCATGTAATCATCAAAATCATAGAAATAAGACATTGAAGCTCATATGAATTTTCTTTTATCAAAAGTAAGAAATCATCAAAACTAAATGCGCTTCTAAGTATATGTATGTTTTGTTAAAACTAAAAGTATACATACATATCTCAAATATAAACAAGTCCAAAAAAATTTTGCATGAAAAGTAAGTGACTCTAAGATACACATGTATATCTAATAATTTTAGATAAAATTAACATATACATGAAAATAAACACATTTTTATAAAAACATGTACAAAAATAGGGAATACAAGTAAAGATGTAAGAATAATCAAAACTAGGTTACACAAGTACAACCAATGGGTACAAATAAGCAATAAAATGTAAACATATGATAAACAAATGTGGCTCATTAGTTGTACAAGTATAAACACAAGTTTTAATAAAAATTTCATTTAAACAAGTAATCAAAAATATGAAGTGCAAACCATAAACAAACATAATGAACATAAAAAATCAAAACATGCAAAATCAATCAATAAGAGCATGTAAACATATATAAGGAGTTAGAGATAGTTACTAAAACTAATAAGGCTAATCTCTAGATCTCCAAACCATGGTGGTTCTCCCACCAAACACCCTTGAAGGTGATGCATCCAATGTAGTATCCTTCAAGCCCAATTGCATCCACCATCAAGGCACCATTCCTCTCACGTCATGTAAGAGCCCACACCTACATCAAATATAATAGGGGTATATTTTGGTACCCATAACTTTTTTGGTCCATGAGGGTTAGCACCTTTCCTAACCCAAACAAAATTATTTGCAAAATCTGAAATATTTATTCTATCATAACAAAATCTTGCAAGGTGGCCCTTACGTCCACAATGTGTACATATAAGCGTACATAGAATTATGTGTGCGAGCATGATGAGCAAGTGTATGCCGTGATTGGTGTGCATGAATATGTGAAGCTTATTTCTTTTGAAACATGGATTCTAATTTGTTGTGATCCATAGTACATTAGCTCAAAGTTGAGCCAAAACAATCTACACTCTTCTTCAAAGCACAAATATCATTCTCAATGATTGAAGAAGAAGTAAAGCATGCAACATGTTGATCACTAGTAGATGGAGCACTAGAAATAAGACAAACATGAGAAGAAAAATTATTTTTCAAAGATTTATTTTCATTTGAAACAATTTCCAATTCTTTTAAAATTAAAGCAATTTTATTTTTTAAAAAATTGTTCTCTTTTAAAACACAATCTAGTTTTGAAGACAGAACCTCATTATTCTTCAAAATATCATCACAATCATTTTTATTTTTTAAAATTTTGTATACATTTAAGGCAAGGTCAAGTTGGGATTTCAATAAGTCCCTTTCACTTGAAATCTCAACCCTCTCTTGCAAAATCATGTTTAGTTTAGAAAACAAATTTCTATTTTCTTCTTTTAATTCAAAATTTTTCTTTTTCAAAACTTGATACTTTGAAAGTAAGTTTTCATAAACTATAGATAGTTCTTCATTTAATGCATCTGCATCCATATTATCATTACAAGAAGAACTAGAACTATAATCTAATTGAGTATTCGAGTTTACCTCAAGAGAGTCATTCTCTTAGAACATGAAGCAAGCTTGATCAGACTCTTCTCTACTAGATTCTTTCTCCATATTTTTTGTCGTTTGTAGCTCGAGAGAGGTTAAAATATTCCACACTGCAAAAGCGGAATAACAATGAGAAATCATTGATAAATATTCTTTACTAAGTGTAAACCTAAGTGCAACAAGACTTGTGCATTGGCCTCTATATGCTTGTCATTACCAAGATAAGATTTCCTGGCATCGGCAAGGTAAACATGCAATCCTAGGGTTTGATGGTATACACTCATCCTATACTTCCATCTATCAATATTGGTAACATCATACATGGGAGGGGCCATGAATTCCAAGTGTATAAACAATATGTGTGCAAATGCAAATTTAGATTAGCAATCCAAGATCTCACTCCTAGGTAGTTAGACCTCATATCAGGAGCTTAAGGTTTGATACCAATTGAAATTACACCTAGAGAGGGGGGTGAATAAGTGTATTGGTATTCAATTAAAAATTCAATGCAATATAAAATGAGATGATGCAACCGATCACTCAAAACAAGACTTAAAGCCGAATTTCCTGTGAAGGGCTCTGAACTTCTCCTCGTGATTCCTCTAGATAAGAATTGAGGTGCTTAATTGCTATCTTGTGGTGATGAGTATAGATCAATAATAATGAATGAATAAAAAGCAAATAAGTAGAGACAAGAAAGCAACCACAAATAAGAAAGATTTGTTTCGAGGTTTGAGCCACTGCTCTACGTCCCTGCCTTCACCACCGTGAAGGATTTTCCAATCCACTATAGGATCTTCCACCAAGGGACCTTACACCAGGGAATTATAACCACTCGGAGTACACAACTCCCCAGTGCACCCCTCTAATCCAGAGATAGCGTAACGATAATGGAACAATCTCTGGGTGATCAAAAGACCACAAACTTTCTCTTGAAACTCCCTTACAAAATCCTATAGAATAAAATATAAATTTGAAGCTCAAGAATTTGTAAGTGAGAGTAAAATCAGAAGAGAGATTTTGAGAACCAAAAACTTAAAGTAGTTTTTTAAAAATAAAAGTACAAAACTGAAACTTGAAAGCTCTTTCTCTTGAAACCCAAAACTTGATTTTTCAAATAGAATTATTGTTGTAATAAACTCAACCCTAATGACTCCTTTATATAGGATTTTAGAAGAGCAAACTTAATATACTTTTACCAAGTTTAAAAGGAATAAATTGACTCTTAAAATTCAACAAAACACATTTTAAAAACATGTTAAAAATCAACCTCCAGAAATTAGCTGTTATTACTAATCTGGCAGACTGTTGGTCAACTTTGAGCACAGTTTTCAGGCTGAAAACGTCAGAATTCAGAAATAACTATATAAGAATAATTTGTAACTTTATAAGTCATGTTTCTAATACAATTAAAGCAATTTAATATCATTTCGAAATAGAAAGTTATCAATAAAATACTGAAAGGTGTCAAATCAAAAACTATAAATTATTTTCAGAACAAGAATAGATTTCAACCCAATATTTGACATCTTTAACATTTGAATCAAAAAATAATTATTGAACACAAAATGTAGCCCTGAAAGTTATCTTTGAAATGCAATTTAAATCATGCTAATTGAATATAAGAATGAAAAGTTATGATCAGAAGTCTAAAAGGGTGTCGAGCAAATTAGGAAAACTAAAACTGGTTAAAATTCAAAACCATAGTTTTGAAAAACGTGCATTTTTGTGTGTGTATTTTTGAGCTTCAAATATATATTCTACCTTTTAACAAACTAAACTAAACACAAACTGAAGTCTTCGTGTAGAACTCCTTCTCCAAGTCGACTCGATCCAAACACGATCCAAAGAGCTTGATTCCAATCGAGTACTAGATGCGATCTTGATATGCGAGCTCTTGATTCTACATGTGTTAGCTCCAAAACTCCTTTGTTGAAGTTAGACACCTACTAATATCTTGATTAATAACTGAAACTATATAAATACGAGATCATTAGTAAACTATAACTACATGAGTTAATCATCATCAAAACTAGAGTGATGGGCCTTTGGGTCAACAAAGCATGATGTGTATGTATATGTTGTGATTTAAGGGTGTGGGTATGTTTGGTATGATGAGCATATGTAGTATGAACATTTTTCTTTGAAGTATGTTTCTTAAAAAATATTGCCTCCACATTTCTTTAACACATCTCCTAAAGAGTTAATTTTATCTTTTAAAATAGAAATCTTATTTTTATCAATTAATGAAAATTTCGCTTCACATGACATTTTATATGCATCAAAATCTTTTTGTGTGGATATGAGTGTGGAAGATAAATCATCTTTTCTTTTGAAAGTATAACAATTTTATTATGAAGAGTTTCATTTTTCTTTTTCAATTTTAAATACTTCTTTTTAAGGAAATCATAGTTGTTAGACAACTCTTCAAGGGCCTCTCCTAATTCATCCATTGTTAATTCATTTTCATCAAGTAAGGGCTTGAATATTACTTTAGGTGTGTTATCATTAGCTATGAAACACACATGTGCTGTATCAACTTCTTCATCAGTTTCACTCTTCGAATCCTAAGTGGCTTTGAGAGCCTTCTTTTTGTAGGGTTTCTTGGACGTTGAAGGTTTGCTCGTGGTCTCCAGATAATCTGCAAGCATGTGGCTTGGCTTCCGACAATTGAAGCATATAACCTTTTTGTCTTCTTTCCCTTACCACTTTCTTCTATTATTAAACTTAGCTTTATTGTACATCCTCTTTACATTTTTGACTAGGAGGGAGAATTCTTCATCATCCTCTTCTTCATCATCATCGTCAGAGATGGTGGGAGTTGATTTGAAAGCGATCACTTTCTTCTTTTGTGGTGCCATCTCTTCCCTTGACTTTCTTTCCATTTCATGGGTCTTAAGGTTTCCTATAAGACTGATGAGTTCCATCTCTTCTTTATCGTTTTGCTCCTTTAATGTAGTAGCTTGACTTCCTATGAGGGTGGAAGTACCCGAATGACCTTCCTTACTTTTTGATCATTGTTAATGGCATTACCTAAAAAAGCAAGACCATTAGATATTTTAGTAAATCTTATTACCATGTCATCAATGGTGTCATTTTCATGCACTGTGGAATTTTCATATTGGAAATATAAGAGATCAATTTTTGCTCTCTGATCGGGAGAAAATCGTGCACAAAAAGTGTATGTTTTAAAATTAATAGTTAAAAGTGCGTGCTTTGGCTTTCTCGATGCTTTCGTTATAGTATAAAGCCTAAACGGGTCGAATCCACAGGGACAAGAAGCGATAGAAAATTTACCGGAGTGTTCACATATGTGTTAAAAGTTTCTTCAATATTTTAAAGAATAAAAAAAAAGAAAAACAAAAAATGAAAAGAGAAGGATACGGCGAAAACAAAAAAGTGGGAAACATAGAAAAGAATGTATTTGTGGTTTTTGATATATTGATAAAATAAAGTAAAAAGGAAAGAAAATTCATGACTACTAACTATTAATGGCTCACTAACCATTCTAACCTCTTGGTGATAGTTGCCTCACATGTATCCTTAGCCATCACTAGTCCTTAGTTTAAGAGCGTTTCAAAGTATGACCCATAAGATGACTTTCATATACAAACTCAACAAACAAGTGCAAGCTACACTTAAACCATCAAAACTAAATAAGAGTAAGAATGGAGTAAAGTAATGTTAGCTTGTTAGAGAGTTAGGATGTTAGAGTGTTAGAACTGATCACCATGAGCCTTCAATGGCTCTTGCAAGAGCAAGGCCAAGTAGAGGCTTTTAAATTCATGTGGATTATCAAGAAAGATATTAATAAGTTAGTGGTTAGTAGTTAGTTGCCATGAGAGAAAATTAGCTAAACATATAAAAGGAGTTAAAGAGAAGAAAACAAGAGAGATAAAGAGAGAACCTTTCATACATTGTCACCTTCTATTACAAGCACTCTTGCTTTCCAACCATGTACCACTCTCTGTCCTATTATAAGATCTACAAGAAATGAAAAATACAAGGGAGGAAGAAGAACAACAACTAAACTAAACTAACCTAAACTACAACAAGAGAAAAACCCTAAAAACTAACTAAAAACACATCAAAACTCCTTCCCCTTACTCTAGAAATCCCAGGGTATTTATAGGCAAAGCTGGGCATCAGGGTACTGGTACAGAGCAGCGCGTCAAATCTTGGCGCTCGGCTCCACACCAGAGCTGAGTTTCGGCGCGCGCAGCGCCACCTGTTGTGCGCTGTTCGCTTGTCCTCCTGTCGGTTGCATATCTTGGTTTCTAGTTTTGGGCCCCTGATTTTGACGAAACAGCTCTCCAAAGTCAATGACTATATTTGTAGGCTTTTAATCACCAATTAAATGATGATTTTAGGTCTTCTTCTTTATTTCATGCCATGGACCTAGAAACATACCGGAGAGGTATTATTAGCAGAATTTAATATTAAATAAATATGAAGATGTGATATGAAATATGCAATTTTAGAGACTAATCACACTCCCACACTTATCTTCTGCTTGTCCTGAGCAAAACAAAAAACTAAAGGAATTATTATACCACTTTCGCAGGTGACGCGATTGTACTGAGCATGTGCAACAAGCCATTAAACTTCTAAGTTTCCCCTAGAGGAGGAGTTTTATCTCCTGAGGGTGGTTTTCAGTAGATTACACCCACAAAATTCATAAAGAAAGAAATCAAATGTTAGTATTTTAAAAACATATTTTGAAATAGAGAAAAATGTTAAAATATTTTTGCGAAAATTTAAGTGATCCAAGGTCATAGGTTAACCAGAATTATTCTTTCTTAAACTAAGTCAAAATACAAAATCTTGTTATAAATTAAATGTAAGAATTTAAAATTGAATCGATTCATTGATTTTTCATAAAACTCACTATGAAGATTTTTGGGATATCGACTCTAACTTTCATGCCATTTATTTGTTTATATTATTTTTTCTCTTTTTTTCCTTTTTCTTTCCATAATTTTCTTAGGCTTTCTTATTTGCCCGAGTAGTGAACCTTTAGCCGGACTCCCAAACCAGATAGTTTTAGGGCACCAGATGAGAAAACATCTCTCGGACTTAAGCACTCGGTAAACAAGCCACAAAAGTAAATTGGATTATTTTGTTTTTGTCCGCCGTTTCAAGTGTGAATAATCATGCTTCCTGAGGCATAATTACCTAACTTCAATAAGTGGTTTTATCATTATTTTGTATATATATATTTTTATGGCATTTTTATGGTATTTTCAGTCTTTATTTCATTCTCAAAAAATTGTGTAAGTGTGAAGTGCATAAATCTAAGGCAAATAATTCAAAATCAAATTATCTTTCCAATTTTGCTTCCTTATCCTAAAATTTAAATAAGATCTATTATTTGACTCGGTTTAAAAATTCATAATTTTAGGTCTTTCTAATCCTAAGAAAATCTTAATTTTCTTAATAATAAATTAAAACTATTCTCTTATTTCAAAAAATTTTGTAAAAAGAAACGAAAAGAGTTTTTATACAAAAAAAAATTTAGAAATTAAAAGAAGTGTAAAAGAAAGAAAATGTAAAACTAACTATGTTAGTAAACCCTCCTCCACACTTATCTCATGCTTTGTCCTCAATGCATCGTGAATGTGTATGTACATGAAACAAATGGAGATGAAAGGAAAATTACCTCATGGTGGTGGCTCTGGTGGTGGTCTGACTGGGCCAAGTATTGCGACCCAATCAAGATATCGTGAATCTTACAGAAATTCACCAGTGACCTCTCTACTATGACCCAGTAAAAGAATGATTGAGTGAATGGTCTTATCTAAAAATATATCCCCATCTAATTTCTAATTTTCAAAAATAATTACTGAGTCATTTTCTTTAACATTCTTGTCCAACAATGAACTGTGATTTTGAGAGATGATTGATTTGGACTTAAATGGAACAAAAATAAAAACCGATACCAACTCAGAAATTTGACTCAGATCAAGTCGAGATTCAAAAGGGGGAGTCGAAATTGGCTCAAAAATAGGGTCCAAACCAAATTGATATTCATACACTTTCCCTATCAATGAAGTGTGATCATAAGATATTGATGATTCAATTTCACGGTGTACTGGTACAGGATTCAATGTTGACTTCTGAATAGAGAAAAAATCTGGTAAAGATATTGGAATCATTATTGAATCAAAAAGTAAAATGAAATTACCAATTTGAGGTTCAGGATCACTTTCAAGCTTAAGTTCAATTTCGAGAAAAGAATAACTTGCCAAAATGTCAATATGATTTTCAAACCTTAGAGTTTGGTCAAGTTTCAATGGGTTTGCTGAAATTGAATCTTGGTTTCCAAAATAGCATGATTCTTGGGTCCAATCGGTAGAGTTAGGGATATAAGGATTGGTCAAAGGTCGACAAGAAAGACTTTCCTTACTCTCATTGATCAAATCGCTCATTATTGAGTCTAACCTACTGATAGGCCAGGTAACAGAATTTTGAGTCTGAAACATATCTTCCATACTTTTTGCAATTGGTTCTTCTTGAAAAGGTGAGTATGGAAGTTAATTTTGAAAATTGTGGTGAAATTGTGAGTCTATCAGATATTGAGTTTGTTGCTCAGACTCACGCAAGAGCTCCATACTCAAGTCTAGGACTGATGGTTGTTCATTTTGAATTGGTGCGACTGAAAAAGATGAGCATGACTCTTGAAAACTTGGTTGAGATGATGAGTCCAACATATTTTGATTGTGCCATTTCACAACAGACTTCCAAACCCTTTTCTAGCTTAGATTTTTCTTCACTTGGATGAAGGAGTATATAGAGTTTCATTTGGGAAGGATTGTGAATTGGGCAAATTTTGAATTTGTTGTTGGGACTCAAGCATGACTTCCATACTCCTTTATAAATTAGATTTTTCTTCGGTTGGTGGGACAGGAAAAGGAGGATATGAATCCAAATCGGGGAATGAAAATTATGGACAAGGTGGTTGAAAATTTGACTCGGGGGAGGTGAATGCCAATTGACTCTATGAAGAGTTGAAATTATTTTAAAAATTATAGTCATCGGATTGGGGATATGGGTCATATTGAATCGGATAATTCCATTCCGGCATATATAGTTGGTTCATGTTGTACATAGCCGGGTCAGCGTTATCCGAGTCAAATAAGCTCAGTGTGAAATATGGATTCATATAATAATTGAAAAAATTATTGTTGTTAAAATCAATTTCACAATCTACAAAAAAGAAAACAAACAAACAAAAAGAAAAAAAAAACAAGCCTATGCTAGGGTTGACTTAGACCTAGATGACTCCTAATTGGTTAGACTGTCCACGGGAGGTACATCGTCAGAATCTGACCACGAGTTAATCAGCCAGGTAGGGGCAAGATCAGTGGGAGGTATTCGTGCCAGAGCAACGGGCCTAATTATGCCAAACCACTGTTCTTCGAGGTTTGGTCTCTCAATCCCTAACCTTGGACACCGATTTGATAAGAGTCAACTTCTAACAACTTTCCTCTTAGGTCAATCTCTTAAATGAGTCTGAGATATCTCTAGGGGCTAACGTCTAACAATTTTAATTAAGGCTTGGGTTGTGTGAGTGGGGAGATAATTTTTAGGCAAAGAAAGGGTAATGACTTCCCCACCTTATGTTGTATTGGGTGTTGCCCTTAAGTTCAATTCGTGCAAATGTGCAATATAGATAAGAATGAACACAGAAAGCGAGTAAATTACCCACGTGTTTGCCCTAACTATATGCAATGTAATATGTACACCTCCGTCAAGATCACAACAACACAAGAACAAAATACAGTATATTGGAATGAAATTGACACGTGCCTAAATGCAAATGTCTAAATTATTTTAAAGCATCTAATTTCTGTATTTTAGTTTTTAATTATTACAATGCACATGTAATATAACAAAAAATTAGCAACAGAGTATAAGAATATATAAGAATTTACTAAACCACACAAGAGTAAGTGTAGACTTCTGCAATGCTAAAACTTTAACCTGCCTACCAAAAAGCAAAGAAGAAAAGTTAACAAAAATGTGAAATCAAACCGTTCCCATCCCCGGCAATGGCGCCAAAATTTGATCGAGGAAAACCGTGCATAAAAAGTGTAAGTTTTGAAATTAATAGTTAAAAGTGCGTGCTTTGGCTTCCTCGATACTTCCGTTATAGCGTAGAGGCTAAACAGGTCGAATCCACAGGGACAGGAAGCGATAAAAATTTTATCAGAGTGTTCACGTGTATGTTAAAAGTTTCTTTAATGTTTTAAAGAATCAAAAGGAAAGAAAAACAAAGAATGAAAATAGAAGGATACAGTGAAAATAAAGAAGAGGGAAACATAGAAAAGAATGTATTTATGATTTTTCATATATTGATAAAACAAAGTAAAAAGGAAAAAAATACCCATGGCTTCTAACTACTAATGGCTCTACTAACCATGCTAATATCTGAGTGATAGTTGCCTCACATGTATCCTTAGCCATCACTAGTCCTTGGTTCAAGAGCGTTTCAAAGCATGAACCATAAGATAACTTTCATATCCAAACTCAAATAACAAGTGCAAGCTACACTTAAATCATCAAAACTAAATAAGAGTAAGCATGGAGTAAAGTAATATTAGCTTATTAGAAAGTTAGAAAGTTTGGATGTTAAAGTGTTAGAACCCATCATCATGAGCCATCAATGGCTCTTGCAACAGCAAGGTGATTAGTCTCTAATTTTGCATAATTTTCATCACATTCTCATATTTATTTCATGTAAAATTCTGCTAATAAAACCTTACTTGCTTGATCCTAGGTCCATGGTGTGCAAATAAAGAAGAAGACCTAAATCACCATTTAATTGGTGATTAAAAGCCTACCAAGTAGCCATTGACTTTAAATTGAAGATTTTATCAGCCCAGGACATCAAATCGCAAATCCAGGAGATCAGGTGGACAGAAGACAGACTAGGCGCGCGCCGCCCAGCCAGGGCCGCGGAAACGCGGCCCAAGCCACGTTTTCGCGGCAATGTGGGCGCGCGCGCGCTTGATTTTTGGGCCACGTGCTGCTCACGTGGTCCCCTCTGCCCTGGTATCTATAAAAAACCCCCAGGGGTCTTCAGTTGAGGAGATCCAGAGTTTAGAGCAAGTTGTTGTAATCTTGTTTTTGGATTTGTAGTTGTTGTTCTTCGTCTTCTAGTTTTAGGTTTAGCCATTAGAGTGAAAGAGAGAGAGTGTGTACAAGTTGTATTGGAAGGTGACAAGATAATACAAGTAATTACTTCTCTTTCTTCTTTCCATTTACTAGTTGTTTTCATTTGCTTTCATCTGCTTTTACATTCTTGCTTTAGTGTAACTCCTTCTCTTTATCTCTTTTCTTTTGTTGTTCTTTTCTTCTCCATGTGTAACTAACTCCTCCATTGCATGGCTAACTAACTACTAACCCACTAATCTTTAACTACTTGATTGATAACCCGCATGAGTCAATAGTGTCAAACAAGCCTTGTGCAAACGAGAGCTATGGCATCTTAAGACGAGGGTTCTAAGTCTAACGTACTTACAAGTATTTACCTTCTTATATTTCATACTTAAATGATTTTTTTTTGATGATCTATGGGTTTTGTACTTTTCTTGTTGTTGTAAGTTAGAGACTTTCCATTCAACTTCGCCGATACCATTAGTGTACTCGTGTCTTCTCGTATTCTCGCCTTCTAACGATCTTGATACGGGAACGTCCGAGTTTTTGCCGTGTAAAGTGAAGTTATAGGAAGAACTTTCACTCGATTTCCATGTGAATAGTTCCATTGCATAAGGGGTAAGCTTGCCTATGATCCATCGTGAGGCACATCTTCAAGAAGTTAGGGATTAGTGGGAGCAATTAGTAGAAAGTTAGCCATGCGTTTTTACCATTAAGAAAACTCACTTTTACAAACCACTAAAACATTTTCCAACAATTCTTGAAACAACTTGTTTTCACTTTTCAATTCTTTATTTGGAAACAAAGAACATTCTCTTTTCTTGAACATAAAAGCCGCATCAAGCTTCCATCGCTCTCCCTCCTTGTGGATACGACTCGTATAGCCACTTCGCTACTACGGAAGAATCATAAAAGCAGTAACTTCGAGCTACTCCCTTCTACTTTTCTTGTGCTTGCTTTTTGCCGATCAAATTTTGGCGCCGTTGCCGGAGAGGGAACGGCTTTATTGTTCACTACTAAGGATTGTTCTTTTTGTGTGTAGGAGAAGTACCAAGGAGCTCACTATCACGGGAAGCGAAGGAGGTGGCCAAGGACATTGCGCGAGGATTCATTTGCCTTCGGAAAAATTCGTGTAAAAGCGAGTTTTTCCGATTGAAGTACTAACAAACTTGTTTGCAGGGTTGCCAAACGCCGCTAAAAAAAAAAATTGCTTTCTAAATTTTTTAGTTTCCTTGGATGCTTCACCTATATGCATGTGTAATAAATTCAACAGAAATTCACTTGTTGCTTAATTGAAATTTGGATTAGACTTTTGCATTTAGGGCACGTGTCTATTTCAATTCATTTCAATTTCTGTTGAAGAGTGCTGGAGACAAGGTACGTGTGCATTCATATAGAATAGGACCAAGATTTTGAAGTGATTTACCGCTTTGAGTGTTACCTTGTTGTGAATAAACTGTACACTTGCACAATTGACTTTAAGGGCAAAACCCAAATAAACAAGATAAGGTGGGGATTTCATCACCCTTCCTTAGCCCAAAAATCATCTCCAAGTGCACTCACACTTTCCCAAGCCTTAACTAAAAATCAATAGACGTTGGCCTTAGGGACATCTCGGACTCACTAAGAGATTAATCGAGGTTGAAAATGTAAGAACTATACTCCTGCAAAATCGGTGTCTAAGGAAAGTGGATTGAGAGGTTAAGCCTCGAAAGCTCCGTGGTTTGGCGTAATTAGGCCCGTGGCTCCGCCCGGATACCTCCCCCCCAGCTTTGCCCTTTCCTGGCCGATTAGCTTGTAGTCGAGTTCCTGCAACAACCTTCCCCGGAGAATCGACCAGTTAGGAGTCGTTTAGGTCCAGGTACCTTAGACTAAGGCTTGTGGTTGTTTTTCTTTCTTTTGTTTGTTTTTAGTTCTTTTTCGATTGTTTGTTGTTTTCACGTTATTTGTGGTGTGCTGCATGCAAGAGTGGGTGAGAGATCCGTCAACTTTCAGATTAACAAGAAACACTTCTCTACCCTTGCATCTAGAACGGTGATGGCATCACTTCAGGATAGATTTTACCCGATCAGAACTTCACTTTCATCTTGCATAAAACTTCCTGAAGCAAACGACAATAATTTTGAGTTAAAGCCCCAATTCATTAACACTCTTCCCAAATTTCATGGTTTAGAATCAGAGGACGCATACTTATTTGTTAGGGAATTTGAAGAAGTATGCCTCATGATGCGTAAACCTCAGCTAGGAGACGATGTCGTTAGGTTATGTTTCACCCCTTTTTCCTTAAAGGACCTACCTAAGAAATGGTTGTACAGCTTGGCAGCAGATTCAGTCACGACCTGGGATGATTTCGTCAAGGCTTTCTTGAAGAAATTCTACCCCATTCACAAGACTGCCCTCATTAGGAAGAACATCATGCAGTTTAAGCAAGACCCGAGCGAACCATTTTGGAGATACTTTGAGCGATTCAACGATCTCCTCGCTCAGTGCCCTCATCATGGCGTGGAGAAATGGCGTCAATGCCAGATTCTCTACGATGGTCAAGACTATCAAACGAAAACCCTTTTAGAGACCATGTGTCAGGGAGGGTTCTTGCAGAAGGATGAGAATCAGGGTTGGGATTTGTTTGAGGATTTAGCTGAGAAAACCCTGCAATGGGAGCCAGCCTCGGAGAAACCTAGGAATTCATAATCTATAGCTTCAAGAGGAGGGCTCCTATCTCTAGAATCATCCATAGCTGCCGAGGCCAAGATTGCTACCCTAATAAGAAGGATAGAGGCTCTGGAAACAAAAGAGCCTGCCAGTGTCAACCAGATCAACCCATCACCAATTCACAATCCGGGTTGTTCATATTGTCAGGAACTAAACCATGTCTTTGAAGAGTGCCCTGTTTTCCATGCCCAGCAAGTGCCACCGGAACACATGAATGCGGCTTACTCACGGCCGCCTCACAACCCCTACTCACAGACCTACAATCCCGGCTGGAGAAATCACCCCAATTTCTCCTGGGCCTAAAACAATCCTCCCAGGCCTAATTTTTTCCAACAACTTTCACCATCCTGCTCCTCCACCAACTTTTCCCAGTCAAGCCCCAGCTTCTTCCTCCCAAGGCTCACCGATGGAAAAGAAAATCAGTAAATTGGAGGAGAGCATAGAGGCTTTCATAAAGTCCCAAACCGTTTTTATGCAAAACCAGGGACAAACTCTGAACAGTCATTCACAGGCCATATCAAGATTGGAAATGCAGATGAGCCAGTTAGCTAGCTCCCTAAGTGAAAGACCTAAGGGTACTTTGCCTAGTCAGCCATTAGTTAACCCAAAAACCTCCAATCAAGCATATGAAATTCATGATCCATCGATTAACCAGTGTAATGCTGTTCACACACTGCGATCTAGAAAGAAGGTAGACAACCAGGTTTACCAACAGAAAAGTCCAGTCCATCCCGATCCCACTCCTGCCTCCACCTCTGCTAGTTCCTCACAATTCACTCCACAAACATCTGACGAGGACAAAGCTGCTGAACAAGTTCATAAGCCTGTAGCACTCTTTCCCAATAGGCTTAGGAACAACAATAAAAATATGCACATGGAGAAAATGTTAGAGATGTTCAACCAGGTCAAATTGAATGTGCCACTTCTTGACGCTATCCAACAAGTCCCGGCTTATGCCAAATTTCTGAAGGATATGTGTACAAAGAAGAGAAAGACCAATGTGCCCAAGAAAGTCTTCTTGGCCACTAATATAAGCGAAATTCTGTCTGGTCCTGTTCCGGTGAAATACAAGGATCCCGGATGTCCCACCATTTCATGCACCATAGGACAGACCGAAATCATTAGAGCTATTCTTGACCTGGGAGCAACTTGTTGGCCCAAGAGGTTACACTCTCCAATTGTTTTTGTGTTTTGATGATGACAAACCAAATAAGAGCTATTTGGTACTAATGAATTTGCTTAAGATAAGTTTCAGGATAAGTACCATGTTTGGAGGGCATTGCTTGCTATTGCAACAACTTCTAGGTTCATAAAGCTATGAAGTTATATTGCACATCAAGGAAGGATCATAGAAGAAGAAGGCTCTAGCAAGGATAGCATGGCTCAAAGACTTGAAGATTGCTCAAGAAGTCTTTAATTATTTTGTTTTTAGTTTTATAGTTTGTTAAAGAATAGTGGATAGGTTTGAAGCTCTATCACACACGTTTTTGCGCACATACTTAATCCAAAATAATTTCTTATAATTTATACAAAAATATTTTGCATACAAGATTTTGCCTACAGATATATATTTATGTTTTATGCTAATCCCTGTTCAAAAGTATTTTTGTTAAAATCAAAATCCCTTTTAATTTTCTGTCCAAAAAGTTTGTTTTGACCAGTCGTCGACCGGACAGTCGACCGTACCTATGACAGGTTTGACCGGTCGACCGGCCAGTCGACTGTAGTTCTGGGTGTACATGTATCAGTGTGCAGTTTTTGCGGTCGACCGCACGGTCGACCGACTGTAACTCAGTCTGCTCTCGGATAGATTGGGTCGACCGGGCGGTCGACCGCTGGCCTGCAACGGTCATAATTTTGAACGTACGGTCGACCGGCCAGTCGATCGAACTATCCATTGAACAGTAACGGGCAGTTTTTAATGAGCTGTTTTATTTTGTCTTCTTGTGTTTAAAATTTGATTTAGGGATATATTTCAAATCTAATATGACTTAATTAACCTAAGTTTGTATTACCCTTAAACCCTAGCCCTCTCCTATAAATAGGGGTGTTTGGGGAGAGATTGGTTACAACAATTTTTGCAAGAAAAATTCAAAAGTTTAATGCATTCAAAAGAGCTTTGTTTCTTGGTTTTTGTGCTGAAATTTCTCTCATTTTCTAAAGTTTTTTGAAATACTCTCTGATTTAATTTCTTTCTTCACTTACAACAAGAGCTTCATTCCTACTCATTGTTCTCTAAGGACCTTTTGTAAGGGAAGAGACATTTGAAAGAGAGAGTTTGTGGTCTTTTGACTACTCAGAAATTGCTTGTAATCGAGATTGTGGAGTTGGGTACTCCGGTGTAATTGTGATTTCTTTGTGATAGTGGAAGTAGCTAGAATCCTTCTGGGGAAGGCGGGGAGTAGAGCTGGGTGCTCGAACCTCGATAACATATCCTTGTGTTTGCGATTGGTTTACATTCTTGCACTTATTTACTTGCTTTCATTCATCTTGTGAATCTTGGTGGTGATTGTTACATCTTAATTTTTCATTTGTCCATTGATTAGCATTATCACCTATTCACCCCCCCTCTAGGTGATTTTCAATTGGTATCAGAGCTTGGACTCTAGGTTTTGGCTTAACATCCATAGAGAGATCCTTAAAATTTGCTAATCAACATTTTCATTCATACACTAGTAAACATGGCCGATAACATTAAAACCCCTCCTAAATTTGATGGACTTAATTCCCTATTTGGAAGGTTAAGATGACTATATTTTTACAATCTTTGGGTAGCTTAGTGGCCAAGTCCTTGACCAAACCCTATGTAGCACCCGATGGTGATGAGAGCACTTGGACCGACTTCAACTTTAGAGAATATGAGGCTAACTCCAAGGCCCAAAACTCCCTATTAACCGCCTTGAATGAGGATGACCTTACACGGGTAATTCATTGCCAATCCGCCTATGAGATTTGGCAACACTTATTGGTCACACACGAAGGGACTTCACAAGTCAAGAGAGCTAAGATAGATCTCTTGAGGTCCCAATATGAGTCATTTAAAATGATTGATGATGAGTCTATTGATAGTATGATTACAAGATTTACTAAAATCACTAATGGTCTTTCTTCCTTAGGTGATGACATCTCCAACGATCAAAAGGTGCGGAAAGTGATTCGGGCTCTTCCGTCTTCATGGGAGATAAAGGCCACCACCTTAAAAGAATTGAACGACAAGGACGAGATGGACTTCATTAGTCTCATTGGGAACCTAAAGACCCATGAGATGGAGAAGAAGGCAAGAGAAGAGGCCACTACTTCAAAGAAGAAATCCATAACCTTCAAGACTTCATCTACCAATGATGACGATGAAGAAGACGAAGAAGAAGATGAGGAGCTAACTCTACTTGTGCGGAATGTCAAGAGGTTGTACCGAAAGAACAAGCTCAACTTCCGGAGAAAATTTGAAGGCAAAGAGGAGAGAAGGATCATTTGTTACAATTGCCGCAAACCGGACATATCATGACGGATTGCCCGGAGTTCAAGAAGAAGATGACTTCCTCCTTCAAGCCAAAGAAGCCGGAGGAAAAGAAAGCATACAAGGCAACGTGGGATTCGGAAAGCGAGTCCGAGAAGAGGTGGATACGGCGAACATGTGTTTCATGGCAAACACTCCTAAGGTAACCCCTCAATCTCATGATGATGAAGATGATGAATTAAGTAAGGAAGTTCTTGTACATGCCTTTGTTGAACTTTCTGAAACTTATGACAATAAAAAGATTGAATGTTTAAATTACGAAAAGAAGTTGCTTTTCTTAAAAATCAACTTGCTATGGTTTCTAAAGAAAAGATGATATTTCTTCTAATCTATTCTCTCTTCAAAATGAGTTTAATGCCACAAGGTTTCTTGTAAGGAAATCTCCTATTGTTGATGAAAAAGAAATTCTTCTTTAAATCTAAAATTAATGATTTTAAAAATTTTGAAAGATTGTGCTTTTAACACAAAGAAACTTGAGAACATGTTTTCTAAAAAGCACACCTCACATGTTAAGTCTACTCATGCTCCAACTACACATGCTAAAATCTTTCATGCTCACAACTCTCATGCTCACAAATCACACACTCATTATGCTTTACAAATATGGTAGAGTATATAGATGACGTATTGTGGTAAGAATGGACATTTAGCTAAATTTTGTTATGACCAAGTTAATAGATCAAATAATCTTGTTTGGGTTAATGAAACTAACCCCTAGGACCCAAGAAAATGTGGTACAAAATCAAGTCCTAAATTATTTGATGTAGGTACACACCAGGCTCCAAGACGTAGGGAGCGGTGGTTACCTTGATAGTGGTTGTTCAAGACATATGACGTGGGATATCAACAACTTAAACCCTATCAAGGTACATGGAAGGTGGCTCCGTCACCTTCGGGGATGACTCCAAAGGAACTATCATCGGTATAGGTAACATTCAAATTGGTGCATCTCCTATTATAGAGAATGTTGTTTTAGTAGATGGTTTGAAAACATAATTTGCTTAGCATTAGTCAACTTTGTGACCGTGGACTTAAAGTTGTTTTGATGATTCTTCTTGCAAGATTTTTGATGTTAAATTCGATGTTTGTATCTTACCGGTTTTCGTGACAATAATGTTTATATCATTGACATGCTTAATTTAGATTGTTCTACTAAATGCTTGAAGCTTTTGATGAAAATTCTTGGCTGGCATAGAAGATTAGGACATGCATCTTTTGACCATCTTGCTAGAATTAATCTAAGGATTTAGTAAAGGTATACCTTGCTTGAAGTTTGAGAAAAGACCGCATTTGTGGTGCGTGCCAACTTGGGAACAAACCAAGTCTTCCTTCAACCAATAAGGATATCATGACTACTAGGCCCTTAGAACTAATTCATATGGATCTTTTTGGACCAACACAACTAAAAGTTTAAATGGTAGTAGATTTGCATTTGTTTTAGTTGATGATTTTTTCCGTTTCACTTGGGTTTCTTCTTGCAAAGTAAAGATCCAACATTTTCATATTTCAAAATTTTTCAAAAAAGGGTTGAAAAGAAAAAGGTTTTCGATTTGAGAATAAGGAGTGATAGAGGTGGTGAGTTTGTTAACCAACTCTTCATGACTTATTGTGATGAAAAGGGAATCAAGCATGAAATGTTTGTCCTAGGACTCCACAACAAAATGGAGTTGTAGAAAGGAAAAATAGAACACTTCAAGAGATGGCTAGGACAATGATAAGTGAATATGACCTCCCTCAATATTTATGGGCCGAGGCCGTAAACACGCATGCTATATTCAAATCGTATTTATGTGTGTAAGAATTCTTCCAAAACATCTTTTGAAATGTATCATTCTAGAAAACCTAATGTTGCATATTTTAAAGTTTTTGGATGCAAGTGTTTGTTTTAAATACTAAGAGAATTGGGTAAATTTGATGCTAAGGCTTATGAAGCTATCTTTGTTGGAATTCTTCTACTAGCAAAGCATATAGAGTTTTTAATAGATCTTCACTTACTATTGAAGAAACCATGCATGTTAAGTTTGAAGAATATAATGTGGATGTTGAGAATGTTGTAGAGATTGAACCATTAGGTGAAGACATGGAGAGACTATCC
>JAVJIF010012087.1:0-95892 GCA_038442645.1 Agave tequilana | reverse complement strand
TAAAGAGGCATGGGAAACACTCAAAGAGGCTCATGACGGTATGTGTGGAGCTCACCAACCTAGTCCAAAACTTAGAAATTGACTCCAAAGATTTGGATATTATTGGCCAAAATGATCCCTGATACCATCGCTTACGCTAAGCGATGCCACACATGTCAGATCCATGGTGACTTCATTCACTAGGCACAAGGACATCTTCGCCCTACAACTTCTTCCTGGCCATTCGAACTGTGGGAAATGGACGTGTTTAGTTCTATCAGCCCATCTTCATCCAAAGGACACTGGTTTATCTTAGTCATAGCCAATTACTTCTCTAAATGGGCTGAAGCTATCTCCTTGAGAGAGGTAAAAACATCAAACATGATCAAGTTTATTAACATCACGTAGTCACCGCTTTGCCATGCCACGATGGATTATTCACGATAATGGGCCTCAGTTCATCAGCCTAGCATTTTAGAGATTTTGCAACAAGTTTAGAATCTAGTGCGTGCCTTCAACAGCATACTACTCCGCCACTAACGGCCTTGCAGAAGCTTTCAACAAGAACATTGGGAAACTTCTCAAGAAATTTGTCTCGAAAAGCCATGAGACTGGGATGATAATTTAGGTGAATGTTTATAGGCTTATAGCACAAAGTGAGAACTCTAACGAAGCTACACCATTCTCTTTGGTATATGGGTGTGAGCCATACTCCTATTAGAAATTCAGCTCCCATCTCTGAGTGTTGCCTTGATAACAGAGATGACAAATAAGAAGAAGCATCGACTGCGATTCTAGGAGCAGAAAGTTTTGAATAATAATTACCTGCAAGCTCAATAACAAATCGAGCTTATCAAGCTCGAATTTCCAGAGCCTTCAACAAGAAAGTCAAAGAGCGAACTTTTAAGAAAGATGACCTTGTCTTAGCTGTCAGAAGACCCATGGGGATGACACATATAACAAAAGGGAAATTCTAGTCCAAATAAGAAGGACCATTTGTAGTAGAGTAAGTTTACTCAAATAGAGCATACCGTCTCATAACCCTAGATGGCGATACTCTCATGATGCCGATCAATGGCAGATTTTTAAAGAAGTACTACCTTTAATAGGATCTTCTCATGATCAGGTTAATATTACACTTCTGATCAAAACTTTCTGATCCAAGATGTTTGGAAGAGCGCCAAAGAAAAGTTCTTTCTTCAATGGATCACATTACAGTTAATCATTATCTAGCTGACCGAACATTGGTTACATCATAATACATGATGTTAAATATTAAAGAAAAGATAAAGTACGAAACTTTAGTTTTAACCTTGTTACTCTTTTCTAGTTTATCTATCACAATCCCACGCCTCTGAAGGCTAAGGATAGAGGAAAATGTTGACTTTTAAGTCCCACATAAGGGCTTGAGAACTCATCATGCTGAGGGGAAAAGCATGGCTAGCCTAACTCAAACGGTAGTTTTGTAAAGGCATACCAAATTTGTTGATAGATTAGGGTTTGCTAAAAATCCCAAAGAACTTGGTCCTATCTTCCCATCCAGAATTCCTTACCAATTCCCTCCCACGGAATGGTAGGACCACAAAAATACCTGTGTCTATTTTCCTGACGAAATAAGCACAGACTTGTCACATTAACAGTAAACCTCTGGCAAGCCATTTTCTTTAATCCCTAATAGGATTCGTCAAGTTAATATTACACCTCTGACAATTTATTTTATTTCCCCACCAGAGTCCCCTATAAATTTCCTCCCATAGAGTAGTGGGTCCACAATCTCAATTACTGCTATGTTAATACTACACCTCTAACAGTGAAAAGTTTCAATACTCCCCAACGAATACGAACTTCTACTTGTCGCTTCCCTACATGGAGTCACAAGTCTTCAAAATTGTCAAGTTAACACTACACCTCTGGCAACCCAAACTTCACTTGCTAATTCTCCTCAATAGAATAGCAGGTCCTCAAAATGACTCATATCGCAGATTAACTCTTATCATGTTAATATTACACCTCTGACATATTACTGTTAAGTTTAATATCATACCTCTAACAGTGAAAGTTGCTACCAAGTTCAACATTAAACCTCTGACAGTCACTTTCTTCAGGCTTCCATATCGAAACTGAGATGAGCGATGCTAAGTTTAACATCACACCTCTAGCATCCAGTTCATTGTTAAGTTCAACAATACACTTATAACAATAACTTTTCCTCGAGCTTTCGTATCGTATTCGAGATAACCAATGCTAAGTACAAAATTACACCTCAAGCATTACCTCCACTATCAAGTTTAAGATTACACCTATGACAGTGGTGTCTTCAGTCTTTTCCAAATGAAACTGAAATTCCCGTGGAGTTAAGTTAACAATACACCTCTAGCTCACGTTCTTGTTAAGTTAATATCACACCTCTGGTAAGATTCAATCCAATCCATTAAATTAATATTGCACCTCGACGGTAAAGAAATATTAGATCCTGACGGGTCTAGTCTTACTTGTTATTCTCATCAATAGAATGGTAGGTCCACTTAAGATCACTGTTAATATCACACCTTTATCTCACTAATTTCAGTCAGTCGTCTTAATTACGTTAATACTAAACCTCTAATGATAGACTCAATTATAATCTCCTGCGGAGTGAAAACTTCGCTTGTCATTCTCATCTATATGATGGCAAGTCCATGAAACTTATTCTACTCCTGTCAAGTTTAATATCACACCTCTGACAGTAACCTTTTAAATTTCTTAAATGGAATTCTTCAACTTTGAGTTGATAAGTTAAATATCACACTTCTAGCAAACCAAGGATAATCACTTCCATTTGTCTGATTTTCAATACAAAAAGAAAGTCAAGACAAATAAGAAGGCAGGAAAAGTATCACTTTTATTGATATTCAAAAATATAAAGTGATACAAAATACTCTCTTATACAATAAGATTGAGTGTTAAAATAAAAGAGTACAAAGAAAGCCCTCTTACTCAGCGAAAGGTTGCACTCACTCATTGAAATATTAAAGATGCACAAAGTTCATCTTCTTGACTGTGGTTGGGAACAATAGATCAACTTCATCTCCTCTTGAGAACAATGGTGTTTTTCGAGGTCAAAATGTAAGAGTGCACTCTGATTCCACCTGACCAACTGGTGCGAAGGCTTTCACAAGGCTGTAATGCTTCGCTTAATGGGAAGCTCCGTCACCAAAAAGTCATCTAATGAGTATGAGTTTTTTGTTGGTATAACTTCTTTGTTGAAGGAAGGATCCCAGACCTTACTGGTGATGTCCTCTTTCCCGTGACCTTCAAATGCGCCATACTTATTGTGATCAGGAAGGATCTGAGACCTTACTCGCCCTTGGACAGAAGTTCTGACTTCTCAAGTGGTCGCCAATCGAACAAGCTGGTTGTTTCATGTCTCCTTCAATGGACGCGACAATGACACTTGAACTAGCACCATCGATATGGTCTAGACCTTCAAGAAGTAAAAAAAAATCAGAGGGTTAAATTTCTGCAAAGACAAAAAATATGAATCAAGAAGCATGGACGCGGGTCTTAAATCATGAACTCCAGACGCAAACCTCATGCACGAATCTCACATTTAAAGTTTCAGGACGCAAATTTTACCACACTCTACAAAGATAGAAAATATGGATCCGAATGAAAACCCAATATTAGACTCACGTCTGGTGATTGAAATGCAAGGCATATATTAAAGGTGCAGACGCGAGCCTTAAATATTTTCTAAGTCATGAATTCAGACGCGAGCCTCATACGCGAATCTTACGTTTAACAGAGCTACGTCTCTTCAGTAAGAAGAAGTCTGCATCTCCACTGCAAAGACTGCATCTCTTCAATATTCTCAAGATTGTGTTTGGGTAAAACAAGAGAATTGCGTCTCAACTCTAACAAAGCCACATCTCTTCAAGAAAGTGAGAGTCGCATCTTCACTTGATATTCGCATTTCTCCAATGAATGAGAGTCGCGTTTCTACTTCAGGCGAGGTCTGCGTCCCCATAGCAACACGATCTTTGCGCCTATAAGACCTGTGTTCAGTCTTTACTTTTGCAATCAATTCAATAGTACACTGGCAATAGCAGTTAGCAATTTCTCCTGGTTTGACAGTACACCAATAACCAGCTCAGAGTACTAATGAGGTCTGAACTACGTATCTGGACACTCATGATGATCATCTCCGGTGGCTTCAAAGAGTTTAACAGTACACTCATAAAGACCAAGATCCAGATAAGATCGAGCTCAAGGTATATCAGAAGATTGCCAGTTTAGTCTTGAGAGCTTGCTGCTAAAAGAAAAGTCCAAAGTGTTTCAAAACCCGTCCCAGCCAATCGCGGAGTTTTGAAACTTTGGAGGGGGTTCTGTAGACTGTCTAAAAATCACTGAAGATAAGTCGTCAAATGCAGAGCCCATACTTCAGATGCAAGGCAGATAAAAATCATTGACGCAATGTCAAGACGCGAGGCTCGAAACTCGCGTCTCAGCATCACTGAAAAGACAAGACGCAGGGCTTGAAGCCCGCATCTCAGCATCACTGCACTGCCAAGACGCAGGGCTCGAAGCCCGCGTCTCAGCAGAGCTCGACGCCCGCGTCTCAATACCATAGCAATACCAAAATGCAAGACTCGAGGCCCGAGTCCAGCATCATCTCAATGGCTAAATGCAGGGCTTAAGCCCGCGTTTCAACTGCAAATGAGCCATGCATATCAGTTATAACTATCCCTATTACTGGGTCAAGTACTGCCCACATAATGAGGAGAGTTAACCCCATTATAGAGGTTTTCAGAGGACAGTTTTACCCCTGAAACCCTTATAAATAGCTAAAGCTGTTATTGAAGAGAGGGGAATTTTTCAGCTGAGAAATACTCATAAAGAGTTAAACTCTCCTACCAACTTGCTGAGTTCAAGTTTTTGCCTAATTCTCTTTGAGATTTCATTGGATAGGAGCTGTGCTACTCCATCTATGACTCAAGGAGAAGATTTTCAGAAGAGCTTGATGTTCTCCCGATCAACGAAAAATAAGATTCACTTTCCACTGCTACGCAAAGAACCCAGCCTTAAATAAAGAGAAGATCTGAGCTTGAGTGTCTTCTCTCTTTTGTAGTTGAAATTTTGAGTTGTTGTAATTTTTTATTGATTCAAGAAAAAATTGCAATACACTTTCAACTCCCCCTGGATAATGGGATCCTTAAAATAAGAAGATTGCGTTGAGTAATCATGTCACACTTGATGAGACTTCATTGTTGAAGTCTATCGTCTCTCAGCATGTGGAGAGATTGAAGACCAAGGATGTATCGCAGTGGGTGGAGGTTCATGCCACTCCACCACCTTCAGTTGGTTCGATATCAGTAAGAAATTCACCAGATTGACACCGGAGGAGATCATGTGCCAGTTTTGATGCTTAACAGATTGAAGACAATGTCAAATTATTTGCAGCTATTGAAACCAAGATAAAACTATGAAAGTGGGTGAAAATCATAAATATTAAGCTGGTAAGTGTGACAAGCTCAAATTGAAGACCATTGTTCTCTTTGACGGTATTGGTAAGGAGGTTCATATGACTCAGCTAGTTTGGTTCGCTGCTGAAGATTTAGTCATAGTTGTTTGAGATCAATGGAGCTTATTTGAATGAACAACGGATGGCTTGATCCCTTAGACAAGATACATAGGCAACCACATAGGTGCAACCATTTTTTGTGATGCAACCCATATAAAGCTATCTTGTGTTTTTGGATTCTCGAGAATTGGCAGCAATAGCTGATTTGGACTTCACGCAGAGGTGAAATGTTGTGATTTCGATGAATATTTGATCTTCCAGTGAGAAGATAGTTAAGCATGCATAAAGAGGGCATGCATCCAGTTTGTTAAGCCAAGGTTGGTATTTGGTATACTCTACTCAGATTTGGTTAGATCATCTTGAAGACATTTGGACTGGAGTGCCAGTTAGTTAGAGTCAGTGTTGGCTCATATTGGGTTCTTCTTGAGGTCATTTGAAATGGTATTCCATTCAGTTGTTAAGTTGTAGGCACGTTTATTGGTCGGCTCATATGGTGTTGATTCTCTTCGGTGAAGTGTTGGGAAGGTATATATGGTGCGTGCATTCCGTTTGGATGGCTGAGCTAAAATTTGAAATCTTTACAATTGACATTGGTGTTTGGAGAGAGTCGCCTGATGGGACAACAAACTCAATTTGGATCTGGTTGATCATTTAAAATTAATTATAAGTGTGCTGGCGATTCCTTTGGAACCGTTTAGTCCATTCGGCCAAGTCGAGATTGTGTGTCGATTTCGCCAAGATCATGTGTCGATTTCATCTGGAACGCTCAAGCCAAGATCATGTGTCAATTTCGTCGAGATGATGTGTCAATTTCACCAGGTGGTATTCATTAGAGTTCGGCTCAAATTTGAAAATCTTCATTGAGGTGGAGAATTATAGGAAGAGAGGAGATAAAAGCTTGATGGAAGAGTTTTTTAACTCATTAAAAGAGATAGCGCAGAGATTGGAGTTTAAAAAGAGCGAGAACGTGTCCATATGCAGCCAGAACAGGGAGACAGTCGACCGCTCGGTTGAACGACGTACACGACATGTGCATAGGAGAGGTTCAGTCGACCGAACGGTCGACCGACTAGTATAACCCACTTTCAGTTGGGGTTGATTGACCGACTGTCGACCGAAGGAAGGAGTCGGTGACAGTCCACCCTCGGTCTCCACGACGATTACGCAACCTAATATTCCTCAACGTTCATATAACGCCACTAAGCGCGGGACCACCTTCGAAGGCAAGTCCATTGTCACAGTTTGGGGCATCATCCCCAAGCAGCCTCAACCCCAACCCTGTAGAATATGATACCCAGATTTTTAAAAACCTTAATTAACGCTCTAATATTTATTATAAGATAATACCCGATAGTCAGAGTTCATAATTCGGTGGTCATGAATATTATTAGTTAATATTAAACTTCGGGATTTCAAGATAACACCTGTAAGTAATATCGGTATTAGAGCCAATAATTCAAGTGATACAAAATATAACTGACACTCAAATTATTTTAATATTGATTAGTGTTCTAATTTCTGATTATTATACATAATGTTATTCTTAATGTGATAATTTTGTGATTATGATCTTGTTATGATTTTTGGATAATTACTTAATAATCCTTGACTAATTATATGCAAAAGATTAAGAGTATCTAATAAGTGAGGCAGTGTGTATAATTGTATGTATATGCTTATAAATGTTTACACACACACACAACCCTAACTAGTGTTCCACCCTACTCCACTACCATTCCTTTTGGAATTAAGGGTTAATTATAGTACACACACACATACATATATAAGTAGAGTTACAATACGCATATGTGTAACTAAGTTAAGCTACATACTCCTCTTTCCACCATACAAAATACATTTTTTAAACACCTTATGGGGACCACTCATATTAATTTTTGTTTGTATCATACCAAGCAAAATTTTTGTTGATAAAAATGGCGTATGTAACTTAACTTAGTTACACCTATGTGTATTGTAACTCTGCCCTATATATATATATATATATATATATTATATATATATATATATATATATATATATATTATATATATATATATATATATATATATATATATATATATATGCACGCGTGCATTCGCGCGCGCGCGCGTACACACACACACTCTCTGTTAGCCCAAAGGCCCATTACTTTAGTTTTGATGATGATTAACTCATATAGTTATAGTACTAATGATCTTTTATTTATATAGTTTCAGATTTTCTATCGGGATCTTGTAGGTGTTTAGTTTCAACAAAAGAGTTTTGGAGATAACATATGTAGATTCAAGAGCTCGTGCGTCAAAATCGCATATAGCACTCGGATGGAGTCAAGCTCTTTGTATCGTGTTTGGATCGAGTGAGAAGGAGATCTATAAGAAGACTTTGATTTGTTTAGTTTTAGTTTATATTTAGATCTTGTGAAAGATAGACTAGTGTTGATATGCTCAAGTTCACATACATACACAAGTTCAATACATTTGTTTTTTCAGTTTAACGGTTTTGAATTTCAAGTACACATATATATGATTTTCATGAATAGATAGAATCAAATAAGTTTACATGGTTTAATGTATATTGGATTTCATCTATAAACATCTATGCTTCATATATTTAGAAAAACTTATTTTGATGATTATATCTCATGTATTTAGAGTTTTGTAATTAACAAAACTTATTTTGGGTTTCATATCAAAAATATAGATTTATCTTTTATATGTGTATTGAATTCTATCTATACACTATGCTTCAAAAGAGTTTAAATATCTCGTTTTTGTATTTACACAAGTCTGAGAGAAAACGGTTTTCCATTTCAAAGTTTGGTTTTTAGAAAATATTGATTTTGTGTTAAAACTTAATTTCTATATCACAAAAATAGTTCAAATAGTTTGTAATATATGTTGATTTTTTATCACATATATTTGTTCTGCAAATATTTATAAGCATGTATTTTTGTGGAATTTATGAGAATTTATGGGATTTTATAGGTGCTAAAGAGACCAAGTTTCAAACCCCTTAATCCCTAGTCTGAGACTGCTAGCGGTCGACCGGCCGGTCGACCGAACCAGAGCTCGATCGACCGGGCGGTCGACCGATGTGCACAAAGACGTGCACAAGGCCTCGACCGACTCTAACTACCCAACTCTGAGGTTATACCGGTCGATCGACAGGCTATGTGCCTTTAGGCTCGGTCGATCGGGCGGTCGACCGGAAGGTGAGTTAGCCAAGGGTGATCGACCGGGCGATCGACTAGTGGCTCAACAGTCAGAAATATAATCGTGACCGAAAGGTAAAAAAATGATATATTCTTGAGAGCCTATAAATAAGGGTTCTCTCAAGCTGTTTTCATTAAGGTTTTTCAGAGCTATTCTTCTTATCTTTTTAAGTGGTTTGCAGCAAGTTTAAAAGAAGTTTTAAGACTAAAAACTTTATCTTTTATTTGTTTTCAAAGTGCTAAAAAAAATCAAAGAAAAGAGTCTCATTGAGAAATTGGTTTTGATCTTTCTTTACAAATCTATTTAGTATTTCTCCCAAGTATTTTTCTTTGTTATTTTCTTTTCCAAACACTTTGTTTTCTCACACTTGAGCTATCATCTCTAATCCTATTTATAGGATCTTGTTTTTATGAGGAAAATTGTTTGCGGTCTATTGTCATCACCAAGTGTTGTTTGTGATTATTGGATCACCAAGATTATAATCTTTTCTTTAGTTTGGCTTTGTACCTATCCCTCTTGTGTATAGGTGATTATGTTTGAGAGAGGAGTAGTGTACTCCAAGTGTAGAGTTGTAATTCCTTAGTGGAGGTCCCTTTGTTGAAGGTCCTGTGTAGACATAGTGAAAATCCTTCTGTGTGAAGGCGGGAACGTAGAGCAGTGGCTCGAAACATATTTTGTTGTTTGCGTTTGATCCACTATCTCTAAACTCTCTCTCTCTCTCTTATATCTTGCATTGATTTATATTACACATATTCATGTGCTAGATATAGTTTGTGTGTGCCCACACTTGTGTTGAACTAAGAGAGCTTCATATAGCACATCAACTCTTAAAATAGGGGAATCTCGAGGAGTAGTTCCAGAGCCCTTCACAGGGAATTCAGGCTCACTCTTGGTTACACATAGTATGTTGCAATTGAGTTTTTAAATTTCACATTATTTATTTTTAGATTAGTTAGTACACCTATTCACCCCCTCTAGGTGTAATTCAAACTCCACTAAGAACCATGCTCATTTAATTAATCAAATGTAAGCTAGCGGGGAGTGGTAGGTGAGCATGGAGGTGTAACTCCTATGATTTTAATGATGTAATTAATGAAAATACACCTAGAGGGGGGGTGAATAGGCGTAATGCTAATCAAATACGGAAAAAAAACAATCTATGCTAAATAATCCAAACCGGTCACTCAAGACAAGAAGTGAAGCCGAATTCCCGTGAAGGGCTCTAGAACTTCTCCTCTAATATTCCTATGGACTATGAGTTGAGGTGCTCAATTGCCTTCTTATTGAGATGAGTAAAAACCGACAAATAAGAATGATGAAAATAATACAATGAATAGAATGTGCAAGTGAAGCAACAACACAAGAGTAAGTAATGTAAAGAGATAGAGATCAAGAGACAAGTAATCGCAAACACAAAAAATTTATTTCGAGATTCGAGCCACCGCTCTACGTCCATGCCTTCATCACCGTGAAGGATTTCACTATCCACAATAGGATCTTCCACAAAAGAACTTTACAATAAGGAATTACAATGGTTTACACAAGACCGGAATACACAACTCCAATACTCAATCCTCTACACAAGAGGTAGCATAAAGCCAATGAGGTTTACAAAACTCTTGGTGACCACTAGATCACAAACACTCTCTTCTTTACAACTTTCTATAGAGTAGATATAAATTGAGGCTCAAGAAGTTTGTGAGAGTAAAAATTCAATTGAAAGAGTTTAAGAGCTGAAAAATCAATTGAAATAGCCTTGAAAATGCACTTGAAAACTATAAGCTTGAAAACTTTTCTCTTTAGAACAAACTTGATTTTCAATGTATTTCTCAAAAACTTGTAAAACTTGTTATTAAAACCAATCCTAATGACCCATATATATAGGCAATAGATAAATACTATTAGTTTAGCATACCAGGTCGTTAGGGGTGTGAAGCAAAAATGCTTGTAGGAAAAATTAGAGAAAAAGACAGATTCTAAAAACTAGCAGTTATCGGCTTTTGATAGAATAACGATCGACCGGCCGGTTGACTGACAGTTCATTTCTGAACTAGCCGTGAGGCTCGATCGATCGGACTTCTTTCAAAAAACTTTGCACACGTTGGTCGGTCGACCGCTCGATCGACCGGCACCCAACATAAACGTGGGTGAGTCAGTGAGGTCGGTTGACTGATTAGTCTCTAAAATTGCATTTTTTCATACCAAATCTCCATATTTATTTAATATTAAATCCTGTTAATAACACCTGTCTTGTATGTTTCTAGGTCCATAGCATGAAATGAAGAAGCCCAAAAATCTCATTTAATTGGTGATTAAAAGCCTACAAATATAGCCATTGACCTTGGAGGGTGATTTCGTCAAAACTGGGTGCCCAAATCCAGAATTTAAGAAGTACAGCCGACAGGGGGACAAGCGGAGAGCATGCAGCAGGGCCTCAGAAGTGCGGTGAAAATGCGGCAAAAGTCGCATTTCCATGGCGATAGTGTGGAGCCGCGCGTCTTGATTTGACGCGCGGTTCTGTACACGCTCCCTGGTGCCCCCTTTTGCCTTTATATACCCTGGGATTTCCAAATTGAGAAGGGAGGAGTTTTGAGGAGAGTTTTAGGATTTTTCTTATCCATATATGTAGTTTTAGTATAGTTTAGGTTAGTTGTTCTTCTTCTTTCTCTTTGTATTTTTTTCATTTCTTATTGATCTTGTAATAGGAAAGAGAGTAGTACACGGGTACAAAGCAAGAGTGCTTGTAATGGAAAGTGACAATCTATGAAAGGTTCTCTCTTTATCTCACCTTGTTTTTTTTTCTCTAAGTCCTTTTACATTCTTAGCTAATTTTCTCTTATGGCAACTAACAACTAATCATTAACTTTCTAATTTCTTACCTGATAATCCAAGTGAATCTAATAGCCTCTACTTGGCCTTGCTCTTGCAAGAGCCATTGATGGCTCATGATGATAGATTCTAACACTCTAACATCCTAATTCTCTAACAAGCTAATATTACTTTATTTCATGCTTGCTTTTATTTAGTTTTGATGGTTTACCTATAGCTTACACTTATTTGTTGAGTTTGGATGTGAATGTTATCTTCTAGGTCATGCTTTGAAACGCTCTTGAACTAAGGACTAGTGATGGCCAAGTATACATGTGAGGCAACTATCACTAAGAGGATAGCTTAGCTAGTGGAGCCATTAGTAGTTAGTAGCCATGGGTTTTCTTTCTCTTTTTATTTTATTGTAGATATACAAACAAAAATCACAAAAACCATCTTTTCTATGTTTCCCACTTCTTCGTGTTTCACCGTACTCTTCTCTTTCTATTCTTTATTTTCTTCTCTTTCATTCTTTAAAACATTAAAGAATACTTAACACACACGTGAACATACCGGTAAAGATTCTATCGCTTCCCGTCCTTGTGAATTCGACCTGTTTAGCCTCTATGCTATAACGGAAGTATCGAGGAAGCCAAAGCATGTACTTTTAACTCGTGATTCCAAAACATGCACTTTTCGTGCACAGGTTTTCCCCAATCAAATTTTGGCGCCGTTACTGTGGATGGAAACGGTTTGATTTCATGTTTTTGTTAACTTTTCTTATTTGCTTTTCGTGTGTAGGTTAAATTTTTAGCATTGCAGAAGTCTACACTTGCTTTTGTGTGCTTGTGTAAATTCTAGTATATCGTTTATTCTGCTGCTAGTTTCTGTTTATATTACCTGTGTATTGTAATAATTTTAAGAGCTAAAATACGGTAATTGGATGTTTTAAAACAGTTAGACATTTGTATCTAGGCACGTGTCAATTTTCATTCCAATATACTATATTTTATTCTTTTGCTGTTGTGATCTTGACGGAGGTGTACATATTGTATAGCATATAGTTATGACAAACACGTGGGTGATTTACTCTCTTTGTGTGTTCATTCTTATCTATATTGCATATTTGCACGAATTGAATTTAAGGGCAAAACCCAATGCAACATAAGGTGGGGAAGTCACCCCCTTCCTTAGCCCAAAAATCACCTCCCCACTCACACAACCCAAGTCTTAATAAAAATTGCTAGACGTTGGCCTTCTAAGGACATCTCTATCTCATTTAGAAGATTGACCTAAGGGGAAGTTGTTAGAATTTGACTCTTTTCAAATCGGTGTCCAAGGTTGAGGAATGAGAGGTGAAACCTCAAAGAACAGTGGTTTGACATAATCAGGCCCATTGCTCCGGCACGGATACCTCCCACTGGTCCTGCCCCTACCTAGCCGATTAACTTGTGGTCAGATTTCTATAAGGTACCCCCGTGGACAGTCTTAACCAGTTAGGAGTCGTTTAAGTTTAAATCAACCCTAGCATATGCTTGTTTTCTTTTTCTTTTTCTTTTTCTTTATTTGTTTTTTTGTTTGTTTGTTTTCTTTTTCTGAATTGTGAAATATATTTTAAGAACAACAATTTTTTCAATCCTAATATAAATCCATATTTTACTCTGACCTCATTTGACTCGGATAACTCTGACCCAGTTATGTACAACATGAACCAACCATATATGCTGAATTGAGATTATCTGACTCAATATGACCCATATCCCCAATCCTAAGACTATAATTTTCAAAATAATTTTCACTTTTCATAGAGCTCATGAGAATTCACCTCCCCCGAGTCAAATTTTCAATCACATTGTCCACAATTTTTACAAATTTCATTCCCCAATCCTGCTTCACATTCTTTTTTCTTGAACCATTAATTTAAGAAAAATCATCATTGCAAAGTGTTCTTCATTAATTTTTGCAAAGGGGAAAACTTAAAAAAAGTATCGAGGAGTGAAATTACAAGTAATTCTTTGTAGTAAGAAGATTACAGGTAGATCTCCTCTGAGATCTCTGGAAAAGTGTACTGGTAGGAATCTGATCAGCGCGCGATCACTTTATCCGTTTGACGATGCGATCGATCAGACAATCGGACTACTGCCTGATGGGATTCCCTTCTCGCCTGGTTCAGGGAATCAGAGAACAGAAGGTCGGTAGAGCCCTCTTGTTACTTCTCGAGCTACCTCTGCTTGGGAATTCCTTCTTGCCTGGTTTCAAAATTCCTTGATAGGGAGGAAGATCTTAGAGTATTAGCACCCTGATTAAAGAAGTAATTCTCTGAATTCTTAGAAGTAAGAGAGTAGATCCCTGTCCTTAGCCGTCTCTCCTTTCTTTTTTCGAGCCTCTCCCCTCTTTTTAGCTCTCGCCCCTGGTAGGCTTTTTATAAGGAGGAGTAGGGGTATAATCGCCCTGAAATCTGGAAACAGATTGAGTCAATCTGTTTTACATCTAGAAAGTAACATCGCCGCGAGGCTAGAGACAGCTTTTGCGAAGTTAGGAATAGCAAGTAGTGCTGATCTCTTGACCCGTTCTGCTAAATGAAGGATGCGCCCTTGATTCTTTCCAAATAACTGAAAGATTTCTCCTGATCTTCTTACTTGATTGGGAGAGTCAAAAGATCATGGCAAACAACTGCCAAATTGATCTCAATTAGATTTAATCTCATCTAGAGATTTGATTGGTCAAAAGTGACCATAAAAGACCCGCAGTGGAGTCGTTGCATTGAGCTCATGGCAGAGCTGGGAGAAGCATATTGCGAAGTTAAAAGAAAACTTTTTAGCGGAGTTGGACAACTTTGTGGCTAAATTACCTTACCAATTACCCTTTTGCGCAGCTACATGGGGCTTTGAGCGAAGCTAACTCTCTGTGGAGTTAACTGAGCATTCTGTGCGAAGTTGTACGTTAGCTCGCAGCGAGACTGTGAAGGAGCTTCCTGCGATGCTAAGAAATTTTGGCTTCTTATACGATACTTATCTCGTGGGCTCATGCGAGACTAAGTGTTGAGCTAATTTAGTATCTCTGGACCTACTTGGGCCTTCTCACTAGCTTTTCTTGGCTTACTGTCTGCTTCACTGGATCAGTAGAGTCCAAGTTGTTGATACGTTTCCTCTTAAATGGGTGAAGAACTGGTCGTCGGCTTGTCTGCACTTATCTTTTGTAGATGTCAACAAGTTAGACATTGTCCAGGCCAGTTAGGAATCTTGTCTTTTTTAGACTGTCAACAAAAAGTACTTTGGAAGAAGTGATATAGGCTCAAAAACAATTTGAAAACATGGTGGCCTCGTCATGTCCACAAAATTTTCAAAATTCATATAGTTCTTTTCCAGAACCACTCAAAGAAAAATCATTGTGGGAAAAACTATGAAATTCGTGCAAAAGATCGAGCGAATCATTCAAAATATGATTGACTTTTCATGTCCATCAAATGTTCATATGACTCAAGAATCATGTCATTTTGGAAATCTAGCTTCAATTTTATCATACCAACCTCAATTTGTCCAACATCAAATTCTTGATAGTTCGACAAGTTATCCATTTTCTAAAATTGAACTTGAAGATGAATGTGAACCTGAGCTTAAATTTAGCACTTCAAGTTCAATCCTTGAATCAATATCGACTCCTATAGTGTTATCTAAATTAAGTAACGTTCTTGAGCCAATTTTGATTCCCATAGTTCCTAAACTTCAATCGATCATTTCACCCATTCACATTTCTTCCGTGGACGAAAATCAAGATCTAATTTCATTATATCTATTTAAACTTGCCTAAAATTTTGAGAACCACCTTGACATTTTGGTTATCCTTTTTCTGAAATTGAACTTGAGCTTGAAAGTGATTCTAAACCACAAGTTGGTAATTCCATTTGACTTTTTGATTCAAAATGACTCTGAAATTTTTACCAAATTTTTCTCTATTCTGAAGTCAACATTGAACCCTGCACCAGTACATCGTGAAATGGAATCACCAATATCTTATGATTATACTTCATTGATGGGAAAAGTGTGTGAACATCAATCCTTTGGTTTGGACCCATGTTTGAACAAAATTCGACTCTCCTTTTTGAATCTCGACTTGATCTGAGTCAAATTCTCGAGTAAGTATCAGTTTATATTCCTGTTTCATTTGAGTCCAAATCAATCATCTCCCAAAATCACACTTCATTATTGGATAAGGATGTTGAAGAAAATGACTTAGTAATTATTTTTGAAAATAAAAAATTAGATGGGATAATTTTTTAAATAAGACTATTCACTCAATCATTCTTTTACTGGGTCGTATTAGAGAGGTCACTGGTGGGTTTCTGCAAGATCCACGATTTCTGAATTAGGCCACATTTTATGGACCAATTAGACCACCACCAGAACCATCACCATGAGGTAAATTTTCTTCCCTTTTCATTTGTTTCATGTACATACATATTCACGATGCATTGAGGACAATGCATGAGATAAGTGTGGGGGAGGATTTATTAACATAGGTTGTTTTAAATTTTCTTTCTTTTACACTTCTTTTTGAAAATTTTTAAAATTTTCTTTTGTATAAAAGCTCTTTTCTTTTCTTTTTACAAAATTTTTTGAAATAAGAGAAATAGTTTTGATTTATTTTTAAGAAAATTAAGATTATCTTAGGAACCAGGAAAACTTAAATTATGAATTTTTAAACCGAGTCAAAATAATAGATCTTATTTAAATTTTAGGATAAGTAAGTAAGATTAGAAAGATAATTTGATCTTGAATTTGTTACCTTAGATATATGCACTTCACACTTATACAATTTTTTGGGATTGAAATAAAGACTGAAAATACTATAAAAAATGATGATAAAAACACTTATTGAAGCCGGATAGTTATGCCTCAGGAAGCATGATTATTCACGCATAAAAGATGACAAAATCAAAATAATCCCCTTTAGTTTTGTGGCCTTATTTACTTGAGTCCTTAAGTCTGAGGGATGTTTTCTCATCTGGTGCCCTAAAATCATCTAGTTTGGGAGTCACCGGCTAAAGGCTTACTACCTGAGTAAATAAGAAAGCCTAAGAAAATAAAAGAAGAAAATAATAATAATAAAAATACACAAATCAATCGTATGAAAGTTTGAGTCAATATCACAAAAATCTTCACACTTCACAAAGTGCATATTTTTTTAAGAGTTTTATGAAATATCAAAGAATCAATTTAATTTTAAATTCTTACATTTAATTTATAATAAGATTTTACATTTAGACTTAGTTTGAAAAAGAATAATTTCTGGTTAACCTATGACCTTGGATCACTTAAATTTTCGCAAAAATATTTTAATACTCTTCTATATTTCAAAATGCATTTTAAAAATACTAATATTTGATTTCTTTCTTTGTGGATTTTGTGGGTGTAATCCATTGGAAACTCCCAGGAGACAAAACTCCTCCTCTAGGGGAAATGTAGAGGTTTAACGGCCTGTTGCACACGCTCAGTGCAATCGCGTCACTTGCGAAAGTGGTGTAATATTCTTCTTAATTAGTTTTTCTGTTTTACTTGGGACGAGGAAAAGATAAGTGTGGGGGTGTGATTAGTCTCTAAAATTGCATATTTCATACACATATTCACATTTATTTAATATTAAATCCTGTTAATAAAACCTGTCTTATATGTTTCTTAGTCCATGACATGAAATTGAGAAGAAGCCCAAAAATCCTATTTAATTGGTGATTAAAAGCCTACAAAAATAGCTATTGACCTTGGAGGGTGGTTTCGTCAAAATCGGGTGCCCAAATCAAGAATCTAAGAAGTACAGCTGACAGGGAGACAAGTGGAAAGCACGCAGCAGGCGGCGCCACGCGCGCGACCCCAGAAGTGCCACAGAAACGCAACAAAAGCCGCGTTTCCGCTACAATAGCGTGGATCCGTGCGTCGTGTTTGACACGCGGCTCCGTACACGCTCCCTGAGCCCCCTTTCGCCTATATGTACCTTGGGATTTTTAGAACTGAGAAGAGAGGAGTTTTGAGGAGAGTTTTAGGGGTTTCTTCTCTATATATGTAGTTTTAAGATAGTTTAGATTAGTTGTTCTTCTTCTTCTTTGTATTTTTCATTTCTTATAGATTTTGTAATAGGAAAGAGAGTAGTACATGGGTGGAAAGTAAGAGTGCTTGTAATGGAAGGTGACAATCTATGAAAGGTTCTCTCTTTATCTCTCCTTGTTTTCTTCTCTCTAACTCCTTTTATATACTTAGCTAATTTTCTCTCGTGGCAACTAACTACTAACCACTAACTTGCTAACTTCTTACTTGATAATCCACATGAATCTACTTGGCCTTGCTCTTGCAAGGGCTGTTGATGGCTCATGATGATGGATTCTAACACTCTAACATCCTAACCCTCTAACAAGCTAACATTACTTTATTCCATACTTACTCTTGTTTAGTTTTGATAGTTTAAATGTAGCTTGCACTTATTTTGTTGACTTTAAATGTGATGAGTTATCTTATGGGTCATGCTTTGAAACGATCTTGAACCAAGGACTAGTGACGGCCAAGGTTACATGTGAGGCAACTATCACTAAGAGGTTAGCTTGGTTAGTGGAGCCATTAGTAGTTAGTTAGTGCACAACCCCAGCTAGAGGCTCGGTCGACCGCTCGGTAGACCAACTTGGCCTATGATAGGCTACGGTCGACTTGTCAGTCGACCAACCTAGGCCAAAAATCATTTTTTTGAGATATTTTGAAATGCAAACTTTTTAAAAATATTTTGCATTGGTTTTAAAGAAAAATAGCAATGTACAAGCAATGAAATACGTGTTCTAAATAGGATATAAAATTTTGGAAAAATTAAAAAACATGTATCAAGTACCTAACATGCAAAACACCAATACGATAAAAACTTGTATTTTTGAAAATGTGTAGTTTTGTGTGTGTAACTTCTTGAGAAACAAATCTATATTCTATACTTTAACATACTATTTTCTTATTAGATTCTTAGTGACTATAAATGTTTTCAAGCGGACTTCTCCGATAGCGACGTCGAGTGCTTTGAGCTCCAATCCCATACTTGAATTTCCTTGAGTTTTTAACACCTTCTTTAGAGGAAAAAAAACTTCTTGAATTCTCTTGAACCCTGAAACAAATTTAAACACTTAAACTTGATTAGTACTAAATAACTATATATGCTTTTGAAAGTACACTAGAGGGGGGTGAATAGGTGTATAAGCTAATCTAGGACAAATGATGCAGAATTTAAAAGTAATTACAAACGCCCTATGTGTAACCAAGAGTGAGTCCGAATTCTCCGTGAAGGGCTCTTAACTACTTCTCAACACTCTTCTAGATTAATAAGTTGAGGTGCTTTAAAAGCTCTCTTGATTAAACACAAGTGTGGGCACACAAACAATACCAAGCATGTATGAATACAAACAAGTAATAATGATGCAAGATATAAAGGATTTGAGAGTTAGAGAGAAAGATCCAAATGTAAATAGGAGAATATGTTTCGAGGTACGAATTACTGCTCTGCATCCCCGCCTTCACACAAAAGAATTTCCAACTATCCACTAAGAATCTTCCACAAAGGGACCTCCACTGAGGAATTACACTTACAAACTGGGAGTACACAACTCCATTCTCTCAAACACAAACCTCTACATAAGAGGTGAATACTAAGCAAAGCACAAATTAAAGGAAAATATACAACTTGGTGATCACTAAGATCACAAACAATCTCTTGGTGATTTTTAAAAGATCACAAATAATTTTTCTCACAATATAAAGATCCTAAAGATAGATTTTGAATTGATAGCTCAAGAGTGAGAAATTAAATTGTTTTGGGAAAAAAAGAACAAAGAAAACACTTGGGAAAAACTTCTAGATAGATATAAAAATGAAAAACAAAACTAAAATTCTCAAAGACTTGTCTTCTTTTAATTTTTCAAAAACTTTGAAAACAAATAAAGATAGAGGCTTGAAGCATAAAAACTCCTTTTAAACTCTTAAGAATGTGGGAAAGAAATCACTAGAAAACTGGTTAAAATTCTCTTAAAAAGTCTTAATGAAAACATCCCCCAAAACCCCTTTATGTAGGGCCTAAGAGAAACTAGCCGTTGGGGTCAAGAAGTACACAGAATGGGCTGTCAGTTCACAGCCCGGTCGACCGGCCAAAGGTAAAAAAATTGACCGTTTGAGCCTGTCAGTCGACTGCCCGGTCGACCGGCCCCAAGGCAAAACTGCCTGTGGGTCGACCGTCTGGTCGACCGCCCAAAGGCCAAAGGCCATCGGTCAACTACCTAGTCGACCGGTCCTTACTTGAGAGTTGGGTAGTGCCACTCGGTCGACCGCCCAGTCGACCGGCCTAGAGGCTAGACCCTTGTGCACGTTTTGTGCACATCGGTCGACCGAGCTCTGGTCCGGTCGACAGGTCGGTCGACTGTCAGAAGGCTCAGAACAGGCTTTTCAGGGTTAAAGAATGGACTTGTAAACACCGTAAAAAATCAAATAAAATATATAAAATTCTACAAAAATAAGTTCTTACCAATACTTTAAAATACAAATATGTGATAAAAAATCAACACATATTACAAACATTTTGAACTATTTTTGAGGCTTAGAAATTTAGCTTTAAACCAAAACAGGTATTTTCCAAAATTAAGTTCTAAATGAAAATCCGATTTTTCCAAGCTTGTATAAATACAAAAACAAGATATTTAAAACACATTTGAAGCATAGTGTGTATGAGAATCCAATACACATGTAATTGATATATCTATGTTTTTGACATTAAATCCAAAAATAAGTTTTGATAAAAATAAAACTTAAAATACATGACTAAATATATATCAAAATAAATTTTTATAGAATATAAAACTTCAATGTATATGGATGAAAATCTAATATGCATATAAACCATGTAAAATTGTTTTGATTCTATCTATTCATGAAAAATCATATATGTATATTCTTGGAAATCCAAAATGACTAAACTGAAACCAAAACTTTTGAACTTCTGTGTGTGTATACTTGAGCATATCAAGACTAACTATTCTTACACATGATCTAAACAAAACTAAACAGACCTAGACAAAAATCTTCTCGTCGATCATCCAAGACGACTCGATCCAAACACGATCCATAGAGCTTGACTCCATCTGAGTACTAGATGCGACTTGATGTGTGAGCTCTTGAATCAACACGTGTTAGCTCCAAAAAGGGCTTTGAATCTTTTGTTGAAGCTAAATACCTACTAAGATCTTGATCAATAACTGAAACTATATATATATACAAGATCATTAGTAATTTAACTTCATAAGTTTGTCATCATCAAAACTAAAGTGGAGCCTTTGGGCCAATAATCTCCCTTTTTGATGATGTCAAAACTTATGAGGTTATATATGCATTGATTAAGGATAGGCCACATGGAAGCTCCCCCTTAACTTATGCATAACAATAAAACAAATAGATATTCAATGTAAGCACATATACTAATAAACAATAATAAAAAAAATAAGAATCATAAAACGTATCTATATATGCAAAAATAATTAATCAAACATGCATATATATATAAACCTAAATCTTTCTCCCCCTTTTGTCACTCATCAACAAAGTGGTGAAGAAAAACAAACAACAATATCAATAAAAACATATTTTTATATCAAAATTTTGATACCAATAAAAACTGTCAATTGAAAGAAAAACAATCTTTATACAATTGAAAATGAAATAATCTTTTTACCAATTGATACCAATAGAAAGACATGATATCAATTGAAAGTAAAAACTAAAGTTTTAGGTATACACAAAAATCATTTTGCAACATTAGATATGAATTTGAGAATAATATCAATTGAAGATTATTGATACCAATATTAAAAATGTTAGTATTTTTCAAAATAAAATATTTTCATCATAAAGAGTGGGAGTAAGATATGAATTGAAGATAAAATCAATTGAAAGATAAAACAAGATTTTTTCTTCTCCTTTATGAAATACCAATAAAAATAATGCATAAGCTTGCGTAGAATACCTATTATCATTAAGAACTAAATCAAGCTTAGCATAACTCAATTTGTGCTAAAAATGTATAGACATTGTAAAATGAGCTCAAGAAAAATATCTATATGTATGTATGATCAGAGTAATATAATATCAATTGAAATATGAAGCATATATGTGTGTGTGTGTGTGTGTGTGTGTGTGTGTGTGTGTGTGTATGTGTGTGTACACACATGAGTATACAAAATGATAAAACAAAGGATCATGTGTATAACTCATAACTACCTTCCTTTCATGCACTGTTTAAGAAGATATTCAATGTGGGTAAACAAGACATGGTTGCCGATCCAACCGCCCTTAGATGGTAGGAGTGTTCAAAAATACGATTTGAAAATATTTTAAAATATTTGAAAATTCTACCAATTGAAGAATAATGAACTAATTTAAAGAAATTTTCAAAATTAGTTTGAAATTCTTCAAGGAAAGAATAAAACAAATGTATATCCATGAAAACATAAAAATCACACGATCATCGACACTTAAATAGCGATAAAGCACATATATGCTCGTGAAATAAAAATCATGAGTAAACACCAAACATAGAGTGTATAATAGTCATGTAATTAATAAAATCATGGAGATAAAATATTAAGCTTAATCAAAAAATTTTACTCAAAAAAAGAAACCATCAAAACTTTAATTTTCATCAAAACTAAACAAGAAACATAAACTTCAAGGTATATGTATGTTTTGTCAAAACTGTTGGCCCAAAGGCCTTCCACCCTAGTTTTGATGATGATTAACTCATGTAGTTATGTTTACTAATATTATTGTGATTTTAAGTTTCAGATCATTAGCAAGATATTAGTTGGTGATTAGCTTCAACAAAGGTGTTTAGAAGCTTTTCATGATGATTCCAGGGCCAAAGCTTAAAGATCACACATTGCCTAGCCCATGGATGGAGTTTTGGAGCAAGTCAACTTGAAGATGAAGATCATCAAGAAGACTTAGGTATCCTAGTTTAGATAGTGTGTTTTAGATCCATTTGTAAAGTTTAGTATAGTTGATATGCTCAAGTGCACAACACACAAAAGATTTATGTTTTGGATTTGGTTTTCATGAATAGTAGATCAAAACAAGTTTACTTTATTTCTATGTATATTAGATATGTTCTAAATATACATACATGCCTTAAACTTGCTAGACAAACTTATTTTGACACTCCTATTCATGTTTTGGAAAAATCAAGTTTGATAAAAATACAAGTTTTGTTTTTGATAAAATTTGCAAGACTCAAAAATGAATTGATATGATTGATATATGTCTTGAAAATTTTATCACAAGTTTGTGTTTCAATATAAAATGATAAAACTATTTTTGGTGATTTTTAGAAGTGTTAAAAGATTTTTAGAAAAATATTTTACACTGTTTTTCTGACCCAGATTTCTGTTCCAGGCTTCAACCAGTCGACTAAGTCAACTGACCAAGTCGACTAGGGTGAAGTCGGTCGACCGGGACGGTCGACCGACGTGCACAAATCTGTGCACGTTTGGCATCTTTGGGACGGTCGACCCGGACGGTCGACCGGTCTGAGAGCAGTGCTCTCTGTTTGTTTGGGTCGACCGGGCCGGTCGACCATGATTGCCCAACGGTCACATTTCTGACCGTTGGCGGTCGACCGGGCCGGTCGACCGTCAGCCTGTCAGGCTGCCACATCAGCCTAACGGCTAGTTTTCTGATGGGGCTATAAATACCCCATTTGTTTGAGGTTTTCACCAAGATTTTCAAGAGCAAAAATTCTCAGTTTTCTGAAGTATTTTAAAAGATTTCAAAAGTGTTTTTGGGCCAAAAAGAATTCATCTTATTTGTTTTAGTTTTTTGGAAAAATCAAAGAAAAGAGTATTTTGGGAGATTTGTCTTGGTTTTCATTCTATATCTTTTGCAAGAATTTTCCCAAGTGTTTTTCTTTGTTGCTTATTTTCCAAACACCTAGTTTCCACACTTGAGTTATCATACTATCCTAATCTATTAGGATCATTTGTTTTGTGGAAAAAGAGAAAAGAAAGTGAGTTTGAGTTTGTGGTCTTTGGAACCACTTGTTGTAAACACCCTTATTCTTGTTGTATCCCTCTTCGGTAGAGGTGATCGGGTGATTGGTTTGCTCCCTCTAGTGAGAGGTGGACTTTGGTTTGTAACCCTCTTCGATAGAGGTGTTGGTTGTTGGTTGTATCGGCTATGGGCCTACCCCTCGGTTGTGAGGTGGTTGTTTGAGAGAGGAGTTTGGTACTCCTAGAGTTGTAACAAATCCTCTTCGGTAGAGGTTCCCTCGATGGGAGATAGTGGATTGGAAATCCTACACGGTGGTGTAGGCGGGGATGTAGAGCAAGGTGCTCGAACCTCGAAACATATCCTTGTGTTTGCGTTTGATCCAATATCTCTCAACTCTCTCTCTTTAATTTTTGCAAAGCATCATTCTTATTGCCATATCATTCATATCATATTGCTTGTGTTGCCTTGCATCATTCATATTGATATATCATCTTATATGCTTGGTTGTTTGTGTGTGCCTCACTTGTACTTAATCAACAAGAGCTTCACATAGCACCTCAACTCATTCAAGGGAATCAAGAGGAGTTAGTCCAGAGCCCTTCACGGGGAATTCGGCTACACTTGTTGGTTGTATTAAGTGTGTTGCAATAATTTGCATTAGCTTCCGCATTTAGCGCACTTAGTTTTGCATTTAGTTCTAGATTAGTACTTACACCTATTCACCCCCCCTCTAGGTGTTTTTCAATTGGTATCAGAGCTAGTGCTCCTGATATTAGGCTTAACATCCTAGGAGTGAGATCCATTTGGTTGCTAATCTATTGTTTGCATTTGCTTGTTTTGCACATATATAGTTTACCATGGCTTTCATGACCCCACCTATGTTTGACCCTTCCAACATTCATGTTTGGAAGATTAGAATGACTGTTTATTTACAAACCCTAGGTCATAAAGTTTACCTTGCCATTACCAAGGAATCCTTCCTTAGTGATAGCAATCATATAGGGGCCAATGCACAAGCCCTTGAGGCCATTAGAAGCACATTATCTAAAGATTATCTTTTACTTGTTTCTAACATTGATTCCGCCTTTGCAGTGTGGAATTTGTTGACAACAACCACCACCTCCGAGCTTCTATTGCCAAATCAACCGGAGGAATCTAGTGGAGAATCCGATTCACAATGCCTCATGGTCCAAGGGAATGACTCCCTTGAGGTATATTCGGAACCCCACTTAGATAATGATGATTGTGCTAGTTCTTCAAATGATTATATTGATCCCCATGCTTTAAATGAAGAACTTTCAATTGTTTGTGAAAAATTAATAGAAAAATATAATTTGTTGAAAAAGAAGAGTCTAGGAATTGAAAAAGAAAATAAGAGTTTGCATTCTAGACTTAACAATGTTTTGCAAGAGAAGGTTGAGGTCTATAATGAAAGGGATTCATTGAGATCTCAATTGGAACTTGCACTTAAAGAAAATGAATTTTTAAAATCTAAAATGATTGTGAAACTCTTTTGAAGAAAAATAAAAATTGTCTTCGAAAGTTGATTTTGTTTTAAAAGAAAATGTTGCTTTGAAAAATAAGATTATTTCTATTTCAAATGATTTAGATATTTGTTTAGATAAAAATATTGTTTTGCAAAATAAGATGGATGCACATGTTTGCCATGCTAGGGTAGTATCACACACTTCACCTATTGCATGCCACACTTCTTCTTCTAAGATTCATGATGATATTTGTTTGCTTAAGAAGAGAGTAGATTGTTTGGGCTCCACTATGAGCCAATGTGCCATGAACCACTCACGTTTGGAAACCTTGGTTCGAAAGAAACAAGTTCCATCCTTTATGCATGCACACCCTCCACGGCATATACATGCTCCTCACGGACACCATCACACGTATGCTCATGTGTACACTTGTACACATTGTGGACGTAAGGGCCACCTTGCTAAATTTTGCTTTGATAGAATACATACTTCAAATTTAGCAAAGAAGTTTGTTTGGGTTAGAGAAGGTACTAACCCCCATGGATCCAAAAGAGTATGAGTACCAAAGACCACCCCTCCTTTATTTGATGTAGGTGTGGGCTCTCACATGACGTGAGAGTGATGACACCTTGGAGTGGATGCGTTCCGTGCTTAAAAGGAAATCAATTGGATGCATCACTTTCAAGGGAAGATTTGGTGGAGATGACCACCACATTTTGGAGACAAGGAAAGTTGCTTCTTCGGTTTTGGTAACAATCCTTTACTCCTATTTATTGTTTATATGCTTTCCATTTCATTGTTTATAGCATGTTTTTTTTTAATGTCTATGGATTAGTATGTAAATACCATGTTTATTAGATTCTTGACATACATGTATAGTATTTTGAGACACACATGCTTATACGAACCTATACTTAGTGGTCTCACTTTTGTTTAAGCTATAATGTACATCATGAATCTAATACATGTGAATTCACATAGTAATCATGTCTTAGTTTTATCATGATGATTTTTATTTTTGTTTTTATGCTTTATGCCTTGATTACATGTTTAGATGTTAGTTTTCATTAAAACTAGAAGATTTATACTTGTACATATAGTGGGCCACAAATAAATCTATATATGTTTGGGCTTGATTGCTTATTTGAACCCATTAGATGTGCTAGTATAGTCTAGTTTTGATGATTCATACATTTCAAACTTGTATTCCATTTTTGGATTTATTTTATGAGTTTTCACTTTATGTATATGTTTGTATTGCTAAACTTTAAAGATATACATGTATACCCTTGAGTCATTTGCCCTTCATGCAAATCTATATATGGACTCAAATTGTGTTTAGGGATATGTATGTATACTTATTGTGTTGACAATTCATACATATACCATGAAATGAAATTTGTTTTGGAGGAAGATTTAGTTTTTCTTGATTTTGTGTTTAATTGTTTAAATTTCATGTATATGTCTATCATGTCCAAACTATTAGATATACATGTTTATCCTTTTGAGCCACGTGCCTTAATGCATATATTTTGTGGACTCGTTGTGTTTTGGATATGTATGTATATTTTAATTTGTACATGACATACATATGCCATTGAAGATTAAATAAATTTTTATGTTTTCATGTTTTCATGTTTCAAGGAATATTAAGCTTAATGTATTTTTTCATGATTATGATCTACACATTTTATTTATACACTCATATTTATATTTTGCTCATGTTTTGTTTTCATGAGTCATATTTATGCCTAATTGAATTAGAGTGTTGATTATCATGTGGATTTCATATTTTATGAAAAATAATTTGTTTTGTTCCTTACTTGAAGGATTTCGTACTAGTTAACAAGATTTCCCATTTAACTAGTTCGTATTCTTCTTTTGGTAGAGTTTTTCAAATAAATCTTATTTTCAAATCTATTTTTGAAAACCCCTACCATCCACGGGAGGTTGGATGGGAGTCCATACCTTGTATGTTCATATTGAAAATCTTTTTAAAACTTGTGCATGAGATGGGTGGATTAGTTATATGAGTTATACTATGCTTTTATTGTTATGTCAATTGGTATCATTGAACTCTTTCAATTGGTATCAATTTGATCATTTTGTATACTCATATGTTTATTGTGTATGTATATTTTCAATTGGTATCATCTATTGGTGATTGATACTCATTCTATTTCATACACATATACTTGTTTCACACAAATTTTGTTTATGCTAGAGCTTGAGCTTCAACTTTATTTCAACTATTACTTCAATTGATTCATTTTTCAATTGGTATCTTTATTCAAGCTTATTTTAAAAAAAAAACTATGCATAGGCTTGTTAAAATAGGAGTATGCATAATTTTTGTTGGTATTTCATAAAGGGGGAGAAAATTCGATTTTCATATTTCAATTGGTACTTGTATTTCCACTCCCTTGCTTTATGATAAGAAAATAACATTTTCATTTGATATCATATACTTAAAAAGAAAAATACTATCTTTTGATATCAAGATGTTTTGTATTTTAAATTGATATCCTAATTGATTGTCACCCCTTATTGACCTTGTTTTTGTTTTAGACAAAAAGGGGGAGAATATTGTTTTATTGTTTTGATTGACTTAAAGGGGAGAAAGATTTTTACCTCTCATTTTATTGTTTGGATTGTTTACCCCTTTGTTGATGATTGACAAAAAGGGGGAGAATTATTTGAGAGTTTAACATGCATATATATAAACCACAAAATCCTTCTATGCATGATTGGTCCATGTTTTTATATATGCATACTTATGTTTTTGCATATATTAAGTTTTATTGGTAAGTTTTATTGGTATCTAGAGCATCTAGTGTTCTTGTTAATGTTTTATTAATTTAATTGGTAACTAGAGCTTCTAGAACATGTTTATGTGCATGTTGATGCATACATGTTTATGTACATTCATTGCATATCTTTTATTTACTTGTTTATGCATGAGTTAAGGGGGAGCTTCTTTGAAGCTTAACTTTAATCCTTGCATATATAACTCCATGAGTTTTGTCATCATCAAAAAGGGGGAGATTGTTGGCCCAAAGGCCTTCCACCATAGTTTTGATGATGATTAACTCATGTAGTTATGTTTACTAATATTCTTGTGATTTTAAGTTTCAGATCATTAGCAAGATATTAGTTGGTGATTAGCTTCAACAAAGGTATTTAGAAGCTTTTCATGATGATTCCAGGGCCAAAGCTTAAAGATCACACATTGCCTAGCCCATGGATGGAGTTTTGGAGCAAGTCAACTTGAAGATGAAGATCATCAAGAAGACTTAGGTATCCTAGTTTAGATAGTGTGTTTTAATCCTTTGTAAAGTTTAGTATAGTTGATATGCTCAAGTGCACAACACACAAAAGATTTATGTTTTGGATTTGGTTTTCATGAATAGTAGATCAAAACAAGTTTACTTTATTTCTATGTATATTAGATATGTTCTAAATATATATATGCTTTAAACTTGCTAGACAAACTTATTTTGACTATCCTATTCATGTTTTGGAAAAATCAAGTTTGATAAAAATACAAGTTTTGTTTTTGATAAAATTTGCAAGACTCAAAAATGAATTGATATGATTGATATATATCTTGAAAATTTTATCACAAGTTTGTGTTTCAATATAAAATGATAAAACTATTTTTGGTGATTTTTAGAAGTGTTAAAAGATTTTTAGAAAAATATTTTACACTATTTTTCTGACACAAATTTCTGTTCCAGGCTTCAACCAGTCGACTAAGTCAACTGACCAAGTCGACTAGGGTGAAGTCGGTCGACCGGGACGGTCGACCGACGTGCACAAATCTGTGCACGTTTGGCAGCTTTGGGACGGTCGACCCGGACGGTCGACCGGTCTGAGAGCAGTGCTCTCTGTTTGTTTGGGTCGACCGGGCCGGTCGACCATGGTTGCCCAACGGTCACATTTCTGACCGTTGGCGGTCGACCAGGCCGGTCGACCGTCAGCCTGTCAGGCTGCCACATCAGCCTAACGGCTAGTTTTCTGATGGGGCTATAAATACCCTATTTGTTTGAGGTTTTCACTAAGATTTTCAAGAGCAAAAATTCTCAGTTTTTTGAAGTGTTTTAAAAAATTTCAAAAGTGTTTTTGGGCCAAAAAGAATTCATCTTATTTGTTTTAGATTTTTGAAAAAATCAAAGAAAAGAGTATTTTGGGATATTTGCCTTGGTTTTCATTCTATATCTTTTCCAAGAATTTTCCCAAGTGTTTTTCTTTGTTGCTTGTTTTTCAAACACCTAGTTTCCACACTTGAGTTATCATACTATCCTAATCTATTAGGATCATTTGTTTTGTGGAAAAAGAGAAAAGAAAGTGAGTTTGAGTTTGTAGTCTTTGGAACCACTTGTTGTAAACACCCTTATTCTTGTTGTATTCCTCTTCGGTAGAGGTGATCGGGTGATTGGTTTGCTCCCTCTAGTGAGAGGTGGAGTTTGGTTTGTAACCCTCTTCGGTAGAGGTTTGGTTGTTGGTTGTATCGGCTACGGGCCTACCCCTCGGTTGTGAGGTGGTTGTTTGAGAGAGGAGTTTGGTACTCCTAGAGTTGTAACAAATCCTCTTCGGTAGAGGTTCCCTCGGTGGGAGATAGTGGATTGGAAATCCTACACGGTAGTGTAGGCGGGGATGTAGAGCAAGGTGCTCGAACCTCGAAACATATCCTTGTGTTTGCGTTTGATCCAATATCTCTCAACTCTCTCTCTTTAATTTGTGCAAAGCATCATTCTTATTGCCATATCATTCATATCATATTGCTTGTGTTGCCTTGCATCATTCATATTGATATATCATCTTATATGCTTGGTTATTTGTGTGTGCCTCACTTGTACTTAATCAACAAGAGCTTCACATAGCACCTCAACCCATTCAAGGGGAATCAAGAGGAGTTAGTCCAGAGCCCTTCACGGGGAATTCGGCTACACTTGTTGGTTGTATTAAGTGTGTTGCAATAATTTGCATTAGCTTCCGCATTTAGCGCACTTAGTTTTGCATTTCGTTCTAGATTAGCACTTACACCTATTCACCCCCCCTCTAGGTGTTTTTCAAAAACTAAAGTATATATATGATCGGTCACATATATTGCATATATATTGTCACATTATCATGTTTATTATCTAAATAAATCATATTAATAAATCCTATTTTTCTTTATTAAATGCAGGCCCATTGCTTAAGGAAAGGGAAGAGAAACGAGCCCAAAAGCCCATCAAATTCTGATTTAATTAAGAATTAATTCAAAATCAGTATATCAGGGTAGATTATGAAAAATCAGGGAGGTTGGAAACCAGTTAATTTGATTTTATCAGAATCCAAATCAGTTAGCTTGAGAATCACCAAAGATCATATCAGAATCAAAGACAAACAGCAAATCCAGCCGGACAAAAGGGGACAAAATCCCACGCTAATCAAATCCCCACCTGGATGTGGCCAATTGGCCACATCCTGGCCATGGATCCGCGGCTTGTCAGTGGAGATAAGGTGAGCGTTTACTCCCCTTATCTCCTTGCTCCTTTCCCTCTGAGTTTTTTCCTATAAAAGGCAGGGTTTTGTATTGAAAAAGGAGCGAAGATTAGGATTAAATTTCTTATTCATTTTTAAGTTTTAGGCTCTTTATTAGATAGTATAGAAGTTGTATCTCTATTTTATAATTTATAGTTCAAATACCAGTGAGAGAGAGGAATAGAGTGATTGTAATCTGAAGATTGAAGTGACTTCAATAAAAGGATCAAGCTTTCTCTTCTTCCACTCCAAATTCACAGGAATGTCTTGCTTTATTTACATGTATTATTTTTCATCTTTCATGAGTAGCTAAATTTGTTTTCTGGGCTAACAATCGTTCCTCTCTTCGATCCCTCTTCTCATTGAATGGTTTTAATGTAAAGACCCAATGGAATCATATGCATGCCTAAACTAAGTCTTTCTTCTTTGAAAGTATTCTTGAAGGCACATGAGGATGGGTTCGGATTTCTAAATTTCTACTTCTTTTAAAACATCTCTTGAACTTATTTTTATTTCATACTTGAAATACTTGATGATTTAACATTCAATTCAAGATGATTTCTTAAAGAAAAGACTTAAACTTTTTCAAACTATCTTATTTGCTTTGCTTAAACTTTTCTAAACTCAAGCTTAAGTTTTTACCAATGATCAAGTTGAGACACTAAGAATTTCAAAAAAGAATAAATCCTTGAGTAGTGTGATAGTGAGCCCAGATCTTCTTCTTATATTAAAAACAACAAATCACTCTTCAAGCTTTAAAAAAAATCACCTTTTCCAAACCTTCTCTAAGTTTACCATTGTTCTTTTAATCATTTCCCTTCTCTCCATTCTCTTTTTCAATTTATATAAAAAAAAGAAACACACCAACTCTATTCTTTGTTACTTAACAAAAATACTGAAAAGCTTCTATCACATTCCTCCTCGTAGACACGACCCGTTAGCCCAAAGCTACACGGCAATTCTTATCACTTTCAATTTACGATCAAATTTTGGCGCGTTGCTGGGGAGGGAACAATGTAATTGTTTTCTAACAAGTTTGGTGTCTTATTTCAGGGACGTCAAGATTCAGATTTAGCACTCAAACTTTGCAGGAGAAGACTTGCTATTCTGTGCCACTACTCTCTAAAGTAGAAAACAGAATTTCAAGAATTTGCAGCGCAAGTTTGAAAATTTGTGGACTACTAAAAAACTCTTTTTTGCAGGACATACCGCTTTACAAAAATACATTTTTTTGTATTATTTTTTGCTATATCTGATATTCACACTCCCTATTTTTAATCCAAAAGTTATCTGAGTGATTGTTAATTGCTTAAAAAATATTTAGACTTGCATTCTAGGCATTTGTCTAATTACGTTTCTTTCATAATTACTGTTGAAGATAGCTGGAGACAAGGTACGTATGCATAACATATAGTTTAGGAAATATTCTTGGGTGATATTTGCTTGTGAATATTACTTTTTTATATCTTGCACACTTTGCACAAATAAATCTTAAGGACAAAGCCCAAATCAAGATAAGGTGGGAAAGTCATTACCCCTTCTTAGCCCACAAACCATCTCCAAGCACGCACAGCCTAAGCCTAATTTAAAATCTGATAGACGTTGGCCTTAGGGACATTTCAAACTCATTAGGAGATTATCTTAAAGGAAAGGTGTTAGAATTTGACTCTTACCAAATCAGTGTCTAGGAAAGGGATTGAGGGGCGAAACCCCAAAGGCTGGTGGTTTGGTTTAATTAGGCCCGTCGCTTTTGCGTGGATACCTCCCACCAATCTTGCCCTGACCTGGCTGATTAGCTTGTGGTCAAAGTCTGCATTATACCTCCTGTGGATAATCGATCAGTTAGGAGTTGTCTAGATCAAGGTTACATTAGACTAGACTTTGTTGTTTACTTTTGTTGACTATTGGTGAACTTCTTTGTGATTGTGTTTGTGTATACAAGTGTGGTCAAGAAACCCTAATTCATCTAGGTTAACTAGAAACACATCACCACCCAAGTTTGAACCAAGACCAGATTCGGTTATGGCTCAACCGACATCTTTAAAGAATAGGTTCTATTCCATTAGAACCTCACTTCCATCCTGCATCCAACTTCCATCTATTGGTGAACACAACTTTGAGTTTAAGGCACAGTTCATCAACACACTCCCTTAGTTTCATGGCTTAGAGTCTGAAGATGCTTGTTTCTTCATAAGAGAATTTGAGGAAGTATGCTTAATGTTAAAATCTCACACCTTGCAGATGATGCTATTAGGTTGAGATTTGTCCCTTTCGCTCTTAAGGCCTTAGCCAAGAATGGCTTTATAGCTTAGTGGCCAGCTATATCACATCTTGGGTGGTTTCATCAAGGTCTTCTTGAAGAAATTCTATCCAATTCATAAGACCCTCTCGTTAGGAAAAACATCATGTAGTTCAAGTAAGAACCTAGTGAACCATTTTGGAGGTACCTTGAATGTTTCAAAGACCTCCTTGTCTAATGTCCTCATCATGGAATAGAGAGATGGCAACAATACTAAATTCTTTATGATGGTTTAGACTATTCAACCAAGACCCTCTTAGAAAGCATGTGCCAAGGGGGTTTCTTGCAGAAGGATGAGAATGAATGATGAGATTTATATGAGAATCTAGCTGAAAAGACCATCCAATGGGAACCAACTAGTGAAAGCTCTAGAAATTCAAATTCCATCTCTTGAAAAGGAGGTCTCCATGCAATTGAATCATCCGTAGCTAATGAGGCTAAGTTATCTAACCTAGGGAGAAGACTGAAGCTTTAGAAACTAAGGAACCAAGTCCAGTCAATCAAGTCGGCCCAAATCAAATTCTAACTCCGAGCTGTACTTATTGTCAAGCTATGACTCATGTGTTTGAAGAGTGTCCTGTGTTTCAAGCTCAACAACACTTTTCAGAACTGATGAATGCGACCTTTTCAAGGCCGAACAATGATCCTTACGCACCAACATATAATCCTGGCTGGAGAAATTACCCAAATTTCTCATGGAGCCAACACAGTAATGACCACCCACGATCAAACCATGCAAGCCACTTCCATCATCCCAATAATTCTTCCAGTCATCAACCCAACTTTCCAAATTACCCTCACAATTCTCCCAACATTTTTTCAAATTATCAACAAAACTTTCCTAACCAAACTCCACCATCTTCCTTCCAGAATCCTCAACTTAAAAGGAGAATGACTGATTTTGAGAGAAATATAAAATGGTACATGAAGAACCAAGATTCCCTCATGCAAACAATACAGAGGCTAGAGGGTCAAATGAACCAATTAGCCAATCCACAGAATGAAAGGCAAAATGGTACCTTGCCCAGTCAACCAATTATAAATCCTAAGAATTCTCAACAAGCTCATTTGGCTGAGGATCAATCATTGAATCAATGTAATATTGTTCATACATTGAGGTCAGGAAAGAAAGTTGATAACCAAGTGTCAACACCACCCAATCCCAGTCAGCACAATCACACTCTAGCATCCACCTCATTTAGTCCCAATCCTTTCAAATCTGACGAATTTGAAACAGATAAGTCAACCAGTCAGGTGTATAAGCCTATAGTACCATTTTCTAATAGGCTAAAGAACAACAAGCAGAATCCACACATGGATAAAATAATAGAGATCTTCAACCAAGTGAAGATAAATGTGCCACTCCTTGATGCTATCCAACAAGTCCCATCCTATGCAAAATTTCTTAAGGGCGTGTGCACCAAGAAGAGAAAGATTAATGTGCCCAAGAAAGTCTTCTTAGCACTGATATTAGTGAGCTCCTGTCAGGTCCGATCCCTGTCAAGTACAAGAATCCGGGTTGTCCCACTATTGCCTACACTATAGGACAAGCCGAGATTAGTCATGCACTTTTTGACTTGGAAGCAAGTATCAACCTCCTTCCATTCTCAGTTTATCACAACTCAGGTTAGGCGATCTTAGTCCAACTCGAGTCACTATCCAACTAGCTGACCGTTCTGTGAAAGTTCCAAAGGAGAAAATTAATGATGTCCTTACCAGGTCGGGGAGTTTATCTACCCAGTTGATTTTATAGTTCTTGAGACACAACCTGTGTCGAATCCTAGGGCTTAAACTCCTGTTATCCTAGGGCGCCCATTCCTTACTACTGCTAATACTATTATCAATTGTAGGAATGGGTCTATAAGATTAACCTTTGGGGACATGACTAGAGAAGTCAATATCTTTAACCTAGAAAAACAACCTCGTAAGATAAGAGATCAAACATTTGAGGTAAACTTTGTTGAAAACAATTGTGATGAAGAAAGTGAAGGTATAGAGAATGAGTCTCTGTTTCTTAATGAATTATTTAAGAATGAATGCGATTATCTTAATGAGAAAGCATATGTCGGAGATCCTAATTTTAGAGTACCCTTTAAAAAAGGAAAATTTTATTTGAATATCTTCACCTTCAATGAGCCAACCAATAATATATCGCATGAGAATATAATTTAAAACCTCCGATTGACATACTCTTTGAAAACCTCTTCGAAGAAGAACTCATGTGTTTGGATGGACCAACTAGGGATATTTTGGTTAATTACTTACCTCTAGGGGAAAGTGTTGACCTAAGTTTTGAGGAGATGTATGGAACTGAGTTAGAATTCCTAGGCATTCATAGTGAGGAAGCTCCAACTGAGAAGTGTGATGGTGTTCGATTTTTGAATAATGAATGTAGAAATATGAGGAAGAAAAACCTAAAGAAGGTAAGACTGGGGAGGAAGAGAGCAAAAAAGACAAAAAAATTGGCCTCCCCACTGTGCCCTATAAATAGACCCATTAGAATGATAGGAAGAAAGCTAGAGGCATGAGACTGAAAAAGATCTAGGTGTGTGAGAAACTTGATGTTGTACATATTTTTGTATAATATATGCACCTCTTTTACATTTTATTTCATGCATCTATACATTTCTTTCATACATTGGGGACAATGCATGAGATAAGTGTGGGGAAGGGCTCTAACATGACTAATATAACTAAAAAAAAGAGAAAAGAAAACAAGAAATATATATATATATATATATATATATATATATATATATATATATATATATATATATATATATAGAGAGAGAGATAGACTTGTATCCTTTCAAAAGGATTTGATCCCGATCCTTACTCAAATTCAACCCTCCAACATTCGAATACAGATCCACTCCGTTGAAGTTGATCTATACTATTTCAAGTATCTATAAACCAAAAATCAAGTGTTTTAATACTTTTTGTCCATCCATCAAGCGACGCAAAATGGACGGCCGAAAGTAGTGAGTTGGTTAGATCTATGTCTTTAGACATACAAATTCTCGATCCGCCATTTCATTATGATCTAAACATTAAAAACCCCTATAAACTAATTTTGTTAGATTTCAAATGTTCTACACCGTTAAACTAACCAACTCACTATTTAGGCCGTCCGTTTTTCCCCTACTTGATGGATGGGAAAAAGTATTTAAAACACTTGATTTTTGGTTTATAGATACTTGAAATAGTATAGATCAACGTCAACGAGTGGATCTTGTATTCAAATGTTGGAGGGTTGAATTTGAGTGGGAAGGATTCGGGATTAAATCCTTTTGAAAGGATACAAGTCTATCTCTCTCTCTCTCTCTCTCTCTATATATATATATATATATAACTTTTTGAAAGGTAAGAACAATACTTTGATATATTTTTTGTAAGAAATTAAGTCAATTTTAAGGAATAAAAAATCATAATTAGGATTTCTTATACTTGGTCAAAATAAGATGACTTGTTTGATTTTCAGGATTAGAAACAAAATTATGGAAGTAATGTAGTATTGATCTCTACCTTGAAGAAATATGCATACCTTAAACACTTACACACTTAGGGTTCAAAAACAAAGACTCTTATGCCTTATAAAAAAAGAGAAAAAAATATATGTATATCTATGAAAAATAAACAAATCTAATTATTGATTAGCTAGGTGCTTTGGCCTAAGAAAGCCTTGGTATTTATGTAAAAGATAATTGAATAAGTTTGAAATATATATATCCTCTAATTAAGCTGGGTATTTGTGCCTCATGAAGCATAAGTATTCACGCCTAAAAGGGATACATTTCATAAATAAAAACCCTTGGTTTTCGTGGCCTTGTCTGCTCGAGTGTTTAAGTCCTTAAGGGTGTTTTCTCACCTGGTGCTCTAAGACTGTCCAGTTTAGGTGTCACCGACTAAAGGCTCATTACAGGGCATATTAGAAAGTCTAATGATGTTGAGGAATAAATATCACCAAAAATAAATATAAATAAGGTATAAGAGTTAATGTTAAAGAACCCTTAGTCAAACTTCACGGTCACGAAAGTGTATATGACTCAGGATAAAGTAATAGAGTAGATGAGAAATACTATTTGCCTCCTTACTTTTATTGATGACATGTTTTTGAATAGAGACTAGGTTTAGGAATGAAAAGTTTGATATTCCTATAGCTTATAGATTACTTGTACTCTTACAAATATACTTCAAATATTTTCACTTTTCAAAATGCTTTTCGAGAATATTAACATTTTTTCTCTTTCTTTATGTATTTGTGGGTGCTTTCCACTAAAAACCCTTACGAGACAAAACTCGTCCTCTAGGGGTAACCTAGAGGTTTAACAGCTTATTGCACATGCTCGTGCAATCGAGTGACATGCGAAAGTGATCTAATAATTGATTAGGATTAGTTTTGATGTTTTATTCGAGGGCGAGCAAAAGATAAGTGTGGGGGTGTGATCGATCACATATATTGCATATTTATTGTCACAATATCATGTTTATTATCTAAATAAATCATATTAATAAGTCCTATTTTTCTTTATTAAATGCAGGCCCATTACTTAAGGAAAGGGAAGATAAACGAGCCCAAAAGCCCATCAAATTCTGATTTAATCTAGAATTAATTTGAAATCAGTAAATCATGGTAGATTATGGCAAATCATGGAGGTTGAAAGCTGGTTAATTTGATTTTATCAGAATCCAAATCGATTAGATTGAGAATCACTGAAGATCAGATCAGAATCAAAGATAAATAGCAAATCCAGCCGGACAAAAGGGGGCACAATCCCATGCTAATCAAATCCCCACCTGGATGTGGACAATTGGCCACATCCTGGCCCGGATCGGTAGCCAAAGCCACGGATCCGCAGCCTGTTGGTGGAGATAAGGGAGTGTTTTCTCCCCTTATCTCCTCACACCTTTCCCTCTGGTTTTTGCCTATAAAAGGCAGGATTTTGTACTGAAAAAAGGAGCGAAGACTAGAATTAAATTTTTTGTTCATTTTTAGGGTTTAGGCTCTTTGTTAGATAGTATAAAAGTTGTATCTCTATTTTATAATTTGTAGTTCAGTTCAAATACCAGTGAGAGAGAAGAACAGAGTGATTGTAATCTGAAGATTGAAGTGACATCAATAAAAGGATCAAGCTTTCTCTTCTTCCATTCTAAATTCACGGGTATGTCTTGCTTTATTTACATGTATTATTTTTCATCTTCCATGAGTAGCTAAATTTATTTTTTGGGCTCACTATTGTTCCTCTCTTCGATCACTCTTCTTGTTGAATGGTTTTGATGTAAAGACCCAGTGGAATCATATGCATGCCTAAACTAAGCCTTTCTTCTTTGAAAGTGTTTCTGAAGGTACATGAGGATGGGTTTGGATTTCTAAACTTTTACTTCTTTTAAAACATCTCTTAAACTTGTTTTTATTTCATACTTGAAATACTTAATGATTTAACATTCAATTCAAGATGATTTCTTAAAGAAAAGAGTTAACTTTTCCAAATTATCTTATTTGCTTTGCTTAAACCTTTCAAACTCAAGCTTAAGTTTTTGCCTATGATCAAGTTGAGGCACTAAGAATTTCAAGAGAAGAACACATCGTTGAGTAGTGAGATAGTGAGCCCAGATCTTCTTCTTATATTAAAAACAACAAATCACTCTTCAAGCTTTTAAAAAAATCACCTTTTCCAAAGCCTTCTCTAAGTTTACAAATTTTCTTTTAATCATTTTCCTTCTCTCCATTCTCTTTTTCAATTTATAAAAAAAAGAAAGACACCAACTTCATTCTTTATTCTTAACAAAAACACCGAAAAGCTTCTATCGCATTCCTCCTCGTGGACACGACCCGTTAGCCCAAGTCTACACGGTAATTTTATCTCTTTCAATTTACGATCAATATACATATCCAAATATGAAAGAGTTCACAAAAGTATATTACATGAAAGCAAGTGACTCTAAGATAGACATGTATATTTATTAGTTTTAGACAAAATTAACATATGCATTAAGCAAAACATGAAAACATATACAAAAATAGAGAATACAAGTATAAATATAAGAATCTTGAAAACTAAGCTATATAAGTACATCTAATGAGTACACATGAGCATTAAGGCACTAAAATATAAGAATCAAATATAGCTCATTACTTGTATAAGTATAAAAATAAGTTTTAATAAAAATCACATCTAAGCATATAATCAAACATGAAGCACAAAAATATAAACAAACATGATCATTAGGCTAAATACAAGTTGTTATTAACATTTGGATATACACAATAGCTAAAGTATAGTAAAAACATAAAAATATGAACACATATAAATATGGGTGTATCTCAAAAACTATACATGTATATTACAAGTCTAACAAACATTGCATTTAACATAATGAATATGAAAAACATGACATGCTAAAATCATCAATATAAAAGTATGTAAACTAAAATAGGAGTTAGAGACAGTTACTAAAACCATTGAATTATTCTCTAGATCTTCAAACCATGCTGGTCCTCCTACTAGACATACATGATAGCATTGCATCCTAAGTTGTGTCCATTGAGCTCAAACGCATCCACCATCAAGGTGTTGGCCTAAAGTCCCATCACTCTAGTTTTGATGATGATTAACTCATGTAGTTATAGTACCAATGATCTTGTGTTTATATAATTTCAGATTTTCTATCAAGATCTTAGTAGGTGTTTAGCTTCAACAAAGGAGTTTTAGAACTAACACATGTAGATTCAAGAGCTCGCGTGTCAAGATCGCATCTAGCACTCGGATGGAGTCAAGCACTTTAGATCGTATTTAATCGAGTTAGCTTGGAGAAGCAGTTCTACAAGAAGACTTCATTTATTTAGTTTTCGTTTGTGTTTAGATCTTGTGTAAGATAGACTAGTGTTGATATACTCAAGTTCACACACACACACACAAGTTTAATTACGTTTAGTTTTCAGTTTAACCGGTTTTAGATTTCAAGTACACACATATATAGTTTTCATGAATAGATAGAATCAAAACAAGTTTACATGGTTTAATGTATATTGAATTTCATCTGTATACATCTATGCTTCATATATTTAGAAAAACTTATTTTGATGATTCCATTTCATGTGTTTAGAGTTTTGTAATTAACAAAACTTATTTTGAATTTAATGTCAAAAATATAGATATATTTTCTATATATGTATTGGACTCTATCCATACACTCTACGCTTCAAAAGGGTTTAAATATCTTGTTTTTATATTTATACAAGTTTGAGAAAAATCAGATTTCCATTTCAAAGTTTGTATTTTGGAAAATATCAATTTTGGTTTAAAGCTTAATTTCTGTATCACAAAAATAGTTCAAATAGTTTGTAATATGTGTTGATTTTTAGTCACACATATTTGTTCTTCAAATATTTATAAGAACTTATTTTTGTGAAATTTATGAGATTTTATGGGATTTTATAGGTGTTAAAACGTCCAAGTTTCAAACCCTATAAACCCTAGCCTGAGCCTGCTGGTGGTCGACCGGTCGGTCGACCGAACCAGAGCTTGGTCGACCAGTCGGTTGATTGATGTGCACAAGGACGTGCACAAGGACTTGCCTATAAGGCTGGTCGATCGGGCGGTTAACCGACTGTAACTACCTAACTCTCGGATAGTGCTGGTCGACTGGGCAGTCGACCGATAGGGCTGAGTGCCTTTAGGCTTGGTCGATCAGGCGATCGACTGGTAGGCGAGTTTGCCTAGGGCGGTTGACCAGGCGGTCGACCGGTGTCTCAACAGTCAGAATATGACCATTGGCCAGTCGACCAGCCTGTTGACCGACAGGTCAAAATTGACGTTTTCTGGACCCCCAATGGCTATATTCTTGAGAGCCTATAAATAGGGGTTCTCTTGAGCTATTTTAACCAAGATTTTTAAAAGCTATTCTTTTCATCCTTTCAAGTGTTTTGCAGCAAGTTTAAAAAAATTTTGAGCCTAAAATCTTTATCTTTTATTTGTTTTCAAAGTGGTGGAAAAATCAAAGAAATGGAACTCTTTGGGAAATTTGTTTTGATCTTTATCTACATATCTATCTTGTGTTTTTTCTCAAGTGTTTTTCTTTGTTATTCCTTTTTTCAAACACTTTATTTTCTCACACTTGAGCTATCATCTCTAATCCTATTTATAGGTTCTTATTTTTGTGAGAAAAATTGTTTGTGGTCTATTGTGATCACTAAGTGTTGTTTCTGATCATCTGATCACCAAGATTATAATCTTTTCTTTGCTTTGGCTTTGTGTCATCCCTTTCGTGCAGAGGTGATTGTGTTTGAGAGAGGAGTAATATACCCTAAATGTAGAGTAGTAATTCCTCAGTGGAGGTTCCTTTGTGGACGGTCCAGTGTGGACATAGTGAAAATCCTTCTGTGTGAAGGCGAGGATGTAGAGCAGTGGCTCGAACCTCAAAACATATCTTGTTGTTTGTATTTGATCCACTATCTCTCAACTCTATCTCTTTTATATCTTACATGCTTTATATTGCATATATTCGTATGCTAGATATAGTTTGTGTGTGCCCACACTTGTGTTGAACCAAGAGAGCTTCATATAGCACCTTAACTCTTAATTTAGAAGAATCTCGAGGAGTAGCTCCAGAGCCCTTCACGGGAAATTCGAGCTCACTCTTACTTACACATAGTGTGTTGCAATTGAGCTTTATAATTTCGCATCATTTGTTCTAGATTAGCTAGTACACCTATTCACCCCCTCTAGGTGTATTTCAATTGGTATCAGAGCTTTGTGCTTTTGATTTGGGTCGAACAATCTTAAATTAAAGATCCTCATTATAACTAATCACAATATTTGTTTACACACACATATGGTTTTCCTTGCCCCTCTCATGTGTGATGTTACAAACATCGATATGTGAAAGTTTAAGATGAGTGCATACCTTAAATTCCTAGGATTGCATGTTTATCTTGTCACTACCAAGAAATCTTATCTTGATAATGACAAGCATATAGAGGCTAATGCACAAACCTTAGTGGCACTTAGGCACACACTTAGCAAAAAATAATTTTCTATGATTCTCATTATGATTCCGCTTTTACAGTATGGAATACAGTGACCTCTCCTGAGCTACCAACGACAAACTATGTGGAGAAGGAACCCATGGTAGATGAATCCGACGAAGCTTGCTATATGGTCCAAGGGAATGAGTCCCTTGAGGTACATTCGGATACTCATTTAGATGATAGTGCTAGCTCTTCTAATGATGATCATGATAGTATGGATGCCCATGCCTTAAATGAAGAGCTTTCCTTATTTTGTGAAAACTTGTTAAATAAATATAAACTTTTGAAAAAAGTCTTGAATTAAAAGAAGAAAATAAAAATTTATTTTCTAAACTAAACATGGTTTTACAAGAGAGGGTTGAGGTTTCAAATGAAAATGATTCATTAAAAACCTAAATTAACCTTGTTTTAAAAGAAAATGAGTTTTTAAAGAATAAAAATGATTTTGTCATGTTTTGAAGAAAAATGAGATTTTATCTTCAAAACTTTATTTTGTTTTAAAAGAAAATGATTCTTTGAAAAACAAAATTGTTTTAATTTCAAAAGAACAAGATTTAGTTTTAAAGGGAAATATTTCTTTGAAAAATGATTTTGATTCTCATGTTTGTCATGCTACTATAAATTCATTTTCTATTGATAGATATGTTGCATGCTCCACTTCTTCTTCAATCATTGAAAATGATATTTCTATTTTGAAGAAGGGTGTAGATTGTTTGTGTTCCACTTTGAGCTAATGTGCTATGAACCACACACGTTTGGAATCTATGTTTCAAAAGAAACATACTCCACATATTCATGCAAACCATTCACAGCATACACATACTTCTCTTGTTCACATACATGACACTATGTATGCTCATGTGTATACTTGTACCATTGTAGACGTACGGGTCATCTTGCAAGGTTTTGTTATGATAGAATAAATATTTTAAATTTTGCAAATAAATTTGTTTGGTTTAGGAAAGGTGCTAACCCCCATGGACCCAAGAACGTGTGGGTACTAAAATTCACCCCTATTGTATTTGATGTAGGTGTGGGCTCTCACTTGACGTGAGGGTATTGGTGTCTTGATGGTGGATGCGATCCGAGCCTAAAGATCATATTTTTGGATTGCATCACTTTCAAGGGATGTTTGGTAAAAGGACCACCATGGGTTGGAGACTTAGAGAATAGTTCATATGGTTTGGTAACTATCTCTAAACTCCTATTTTAGTTTACATGCTTTTACATTGATAATTTTTAGCATGTTTTGGTTAATGCTCATTATGTTAAATGTAATGTTATTAGACATGCGATTTACATAAATAGTCAATGAGATACACTCATATTCATATGGATTCATATCTTGTGTTCTCACTATTATTTAAACTACTATGTATATACTAGTTCTAAAACACGTGCATATTAGCCAAATGATCATGTTTGTTTTGTACTTCATATGGTGATTACTTATTTAGATGTAGTTTCATTAAATCTTGTGTTTATACTTATACAAATAGTGAGCTACACTTGATAATTATATGTTTGTGCTTTATTACTCATTTGTACTCATTACATGTACTTGTATATCCTAGTTTTGATGATTTTTTCATTGATACTTGTTTTTCTTATTTCTGTACATGTTTAACTTCATGTATATGTTAATTTTTTAAAACTAATAGATATACATGCATATCCTTGAGTCACTTGCTCTCATGCAAAATTCTATTATGGACTCGTTTATGTTTGGGATGTATATGTATACTTTTTAGTTTCGACAAAATCATACATATACCTAGAAGCTTGTATAATTTTTATGAAAACTTTAACTTTGATGATTTCATATTTTTTTTGATAAAAGAATTTCAATTAAGTGTTTGTTTTGAGTTTTATTGATTATTTTCATGAATATCCTATTCACATGATTCTTGTTCACTCACATTATTTTTGTTTACTCATGACTTTGTTTTCATGAATTTTATATGAGCTTTATAAATCTTGAGTAATAATTATTATGTACTTAGTAATGCTTCATGGGATATATGATTTATTTTCATGTTTGAAGGATCTTTAACTAGTTTTTAAAAAAGAACTTTAAACTAGTTATTTATTCTTCATTTAGTAGTGTTTTCAATCTATAACTATTTTCAAATCTTATTTTTGAAAACTTCTACCCTCTAAGGGCAATTGGTTCGGCGGCTATGCCTTGTATACCCTTAAATGAATATCTTTTAATATGTGCATGAATAGGGTGGTAGGTATGAGTTATACACATGATCTTGATATTATTTTATTTTTGTATACTCATATTTATTTTCTTATATATGTATGTTTCTAATTTCAATTGTTATTTCTATTTTCATACATATATATGATTTGATTGTGCTGGTTTTATAATGTCTTTATATTTTTAAAGCACAAATTATGTTTATATTAAACTTGATTTTATTCTAAATGTTAATTGGTATCTTTACAAGCTTATGCATTGATTTCAATTGGAATTTATTTGGTATCAAAATGCACTTCATGTTTCACCTTCAATTGGTATCAAAATCTACTATTGGTATCTTAAAAAAATTTCTACAAGTGGTGCCAACATTTGTTTTTGTCAAACTATTTAATTTCATTGGTATCATAATTTTTGTTGACTTCAAGAAATTTCAAAATTTTGTTTTGAAAGTGGTTTCAAAATTTGTTGATATGTATTGCCTCTATGCAAGGGGAGCTTAATATCTCTTTTATATATAAATTCATGTTGAGTGTACTTTCCATATTGAAGAGCTTGATCTCCCTTTGTTATGTAGTACACCTGTATAGGTGATCGGGACGGAACTAGCACTTTAAAATGTGTGTTTTATGAATCAATGAAAAGCTTGTATGTGCTAATGTTCCCTCGATACTAGCATTGGCTCAACGAGTTGAATCCACAGGGATGGAAGGCGATAAAAACATTAACAGTTTATGTTCACGTGTTATGTTAACAAGTTCTTCTTTGTTAAAGAATGGTAAAAAGTAAAAGAAAAAAAACTGAATGTGATAGATGAAGGCGGCGATGATAATGGCAATAAGAAAATAAAATGGCTTTGAAAATAAAAGAAGATGAAACAAAGGTGAACTAAGAAAGTTGATAAGAAAATAATAAAAAGAATTTGAAAATTATTTTAAAGACAAAGTAAAAAGAAAGGAGAATACTATGAAAGAAAACTCATGGCTACTAACTACTAATTGCTCCACTAATCATGCTAACCTCTTAGTGATAGTTGCCTCACATAGATCCCTGGCCATCACTAGTACTTGGCTTCAAGAGACGATACAAAGCATGACAAATAAGATGGTTCTTCACATTAAAACTTGCATCAAAAGCAAGCTAATATAAACATTAGATCATCAAAACTATTAGAAGTAAGTATGAAATAATAGAGTTAGCTTGCTTAGAGAGTTAGCAAGCTAGATGTTAGAACCCATCATCATGAGCCACCAATGGCTCCTGCAAGAGTAAGGCCTTGTAGAGGCTATTAGATTCATGAGGATTATCAAGTAAGTGGTTAGCTAGTTAGTGGTTAGTAGTTAATCACCATGAGAGAAAATCTAGCTAAGCATCATGTAGAAGATTACATTGGAGAAGAAAGGAAACATCTTTACATAGATTGTCACCATCTATTACAATCAATATCTCTCTATCTCTCTCTGAATCTCTCAGCCCTACTATAAGATCTATAAAAGAAAAGAAAATACAAAATAAAAGAAAAAGAAAATCCTAATCTACAACTAGAAGAGAGAAAACCTAGCCTAATTCCAAATTTTCTTGCATTTCGGGTCTCTGCAGGGGTATATATAGGCAAAAGCGGATTCTAGAAGACGAGACGAAGCCACGTGTCGAAGATCGACGCGTGGCCCCAGACTTAGTCCCCGGTTTTTGGTGAGAGATTTCCGTCGCTTCTAGGACCTCCTTGGTATACTTGGTTTCGGGTATATTCATCTAGATCTTTGTCTGACGTGCGCAAAGGTCTAGATTCAATGCATCTTCTATAAGTTCCCATACTTGGCCTCCAAAAAATGTGGATTTAATTACCCGAAAATGGGTTTAATTAAGCTCTTATTACCCTTTTGCCCTCCTTGTCTTCATTATCTGCAAGAGAGACCAAAATACGGTTTAAAGCAACATTTTATTCATAAATCGGTGAGTAAATGCGATATAATAATGCAGAATTATAGACTAATCAGTAGGGGAAGCTTAACATCTCTGTTTGTGTATTATATATTACACTTTATGTGGGTTAGGGTATACTCATCCCTTCTCCATGTAATGCATGTATGCAGGGGGAGCTAACATAACGTCTCTCCTCTTCATGAATGTATATCGCATATACATCTTATTGTTTGGTTGTTTCACCCTTTTGTTGATGAATTGATAAAAAGATGGAGAAGAATTTAGAGAGTTTATATATGCATGTTTATATCTTTATTTATGCATATATGTTTGTGTTTACTTTATGCATTTTATTGATTATTATTTGTTTATTGCTATGCATGAGTTAAGGGGGAGCTTCTATGAAGCTTATCTTTAATCCATGCATATATAACTCCATGAGTTTTGTCATCATAAAAAAGGGGGAGATTGTTAGCCTAAAGGCCCATCACTTCAGTTTTGATGATGATTAACTCATGTAGTTATAGTACTAATGATCTTGTGTTTATATAGTTTCAGATTTTCTATCAAGATCTTAGTAGGTGTTTAGCTTTAACAAAGAAGTTTTAGAGCTAACACATGTAGATTCAAGAGCTCGCTTGTCAAGATCGCATCTAGCACTCAGATGGAGTCAAGCTCTTTGGATCGTGTTTGGATCGAGTCGGCTTGGAAAATGAGTTCTACAAAATTTGTTTAGTTTTACTTTGTGTTTTGATCTTGTGTAAGATAGACTAGTGTTGATATGCTCAAGTTCCATATACACAAGTTCAATAGGTTTTGTTTTCAGTTTAACCAGTTTTAGATTTTAAGTATACATATATATGATTTTCATGAATAGATAGAATCAAAGTAAGTTTACATGGTTTAATGTATATTAGATTTCATCTATATACATCTATACTTCATATATTTAGAAAAATTTATTTTGATGATTCTATTTCATGTGTTTAGAGTTTTGTAATTAACAAAAATTTTTTGGATTTAATGTCAAAATCATAGATATTTCTTTCATATGCGTATTGAATTCTATCCATACACTCTATGCTTCAAAAGAGTTTAAATATCTTGTTTTTATATTTATACAAGTTTTAGAAAAATCGGATTTCCATTTTAAAGTTTGTATTTTGGAAAATATCAATTTTGATTTAAAGCTTAATTTCTGTATCACAAAAATAATTCAAATAGTTTGTAATATGTGCTGATTTTTGGTCACACATATTTGTTATTCAAATATTTATAAGAACTTATTTTTGTGGAATTTATGACATTTTATGAGATTTTATAGGTCTCAAAACGACCATGTTTCAAACCCTATAAACCCTGGCCTGAGCCTGCTGGCGGTCGACCGGCCAGTCGACCGAACCAGAGCTCGCGGTCTCGGTCGACCAATATGCACAAGGACGTGCTCAAGGCCTTGCCTATAAGGCCGGTCGATCGGGCGGTCGACCGACTGTAACTACCCCACTCTCAGGTAGTGCCGGTCGACTGGGCGGTCAACAGGTCTGAGTGCCTCTAGGCTTGGTCAACCGGGCGGTCGATCGGTAGTCGAGTTTGCCTGTGGCGGTCGTCCTGGCGGTCGACCGTGGCTCAACTGTCAGAAATATGACCGTTGGCCGGTCGATCGGCCGGTCAACCAACAAGTCAAAATTGACCTTTTCTGGACCCCAATGGCTATATTCTTGAGAGCCTATAAATAGGGGTTCTCTTGAGCTGGTTTAACCAAGATTTTTAAGAGCTAATCTTCCCATTTTTTCAAGTGTTTTGCAATAAGTTTAAAAGAAGTTTTTGAGCCTAAAATCTTTATCTTTTATTTATTTTCAAAGTATTGGAAAATCAAAGAAAAGGAGTTTTTGGGAAATTGGTTTTGATCTTTATTTACATACCTATCTTGTATTTTTCTCTCAAGTATTTTTCTTTGTTATTCCTTTTTCCAAACACTTTGTTTTCTTACACTTGAACAATCATCTCTAATTCTATCTATAGGATCTTGTTTTTGTGAGGAAAATTGTTTGTGGTCTATTGTGATCACCAAGAGTTGTTTGTGAGCATTGGATCACCAATATTGTAATCTTTTCTTTGCTTTAGCTTTGTGCCTATCCCTCTTGTGTAGAGGTGATTGTGTTTGAGAGAGGAGTAGTGTACTCCAAGTGTAGAGTTATAATTCCTCAGTGGAGGTCCCTTTGTGAAAAGTCCTATGTAGACATAGTGAAAATCTTTCTGTGTGAAGATGGGGACGTTGAGCAGTGGCTCGAACCTTGAAACATATCTTGTTGTTTGCATTTGATCCACTATCTCTTAATTCTATCTCTCTTATAACTTGCATTGCTTTCTATTGCACATATTCATATGCTAGATATAGTTTGAGTGTGCCCACACTTGTGTTGATCAAGAGAGCTTCATATAGCACCTCAACTCTTAATTCAGAGGAATCTCGAGGAGTAGCTCCAGATCCCTTCACGGGGATTCAGGCTCACTCTTGATTACACATAGTGTGTTGCAATTGAGTTTTATAATTTCGCATCATTTGTCCTAGATTAGCTACACCTATTCACCCCTCCTTTAGGTGTATTTCACAAGGCACCAATACTCTTACGTTATGTGAGAGCCCATAGCTACATCAAATAAAATAAGAGTGAATTTGATACCCATACTTTCTTGAATACATGGGGGTTAGTACCTTTCCTAACCCAAAGATATTTACTTGAAAAATTAGAACCATTTAATCTATCGTAACAAAATTTTACAAGGTGGCCCTTACGTCCACAATGTGTACAAGTGTACACACTAGCATTCATAGAATCATGTGTATAAGCATGATGAGCATGTGTATGCCGTGATTTGTGTGCATACAAATGCGAAGCATGTTTCTTCCGAAACATAGATTCCAACCGTGTGTGATTCATGGCACATTGGCTCAAAATGGAGCCCAAAAAATCTACACTCTTTAAAACACAAATATCCTTTTCAATACTTGAAGAAGATGTGGAGCATGTAGGATTCTTATCACTAGGAGATGAATCAATAGGAGTATGACAAGAATAAGAAGCAAAATTATTTTTCAAAAAAAATATATTTTAAAGAAATGAATTCCAATTCGTTAGAAATCAAAACAATTTTTTTTTCAAAGAATCATTTTATTTTAAAACGAATTCAAGTTTTGAAGATAAAACATTGTTCTTTTCTAAAACAATATAAAATTAATTTTTATTCTTTAAAATTTTATTTTCATTTAAAACAAGATAAAGTTGAACTTTCAATAAATTCCTTTCAATTGAAATCTCAAGCTTCTCTTGTAAAACCATATCAAGTTTAGAAAACAAATTTTTACTTCTTTTAATTCAAAACTTTTCTTTTTCAAAAATTTATATTTTTCTAGTAAGTTTTCACAAAATATGGAAAGTTTTTCATTCAAAGCATGTGCATCCATAGCATTATCATCACATGAAGAACTAGCACAATTATTTAGTTGAGTGTCCGAGTTTACCTTAAGGGAGTCATTCCCTTGGACCATGAAGGACGCTTGGTCGGACTCATCTCCGCTAGTTTCTTCTCCAAACTGTATGTCGTTTGTTCCTTAGGAGAAGTCAATGTGTTCCATATTGCAAAAATGGAATCACAATGAGAAATCAATGAAAAATTTTCTTTGCTAAGTGTTTGCTTTAATGCATCTAAGACTTATGCATTAGCCCCTAAGTACTTGTCATTACCAAGATAAGATATTTTTTGTAGTAGCAAGATAAACATGTAATCCTAGGGTTTAAAAATGAACTCATCTTAAATTTTCACAAATCTATGTTATAATCATCAAATATAGGTGGAGCAAGATAATCCATGAGTGTAAACTAGTATGTGTGCAAAGCAAGTATAGATTAGCAATAAAGGATCACACTCCAAGGTGATTAAACCGAATATCAAGAGCGCTACCTCTAATACCAATTGAAAGTACACCTAAAGGGGGGTAAATAGGTATACAAGCTAATCTAAGAGAAATGATGCAGAATTTAAAACTAATTATGAACAATTATATGTAACCAAGAGTGAGTCTGAATTCCCAGTGAAGGGCTCTAGAACTACTCCTCTAGATTCCTCTCGATGAAGAGTTGACGTGCTTTAAAAGCTCTCTTGATTCAACACGAGTGTGGGCACACAAATAATGCCAAGCATGTATGAATATGAACAAGTAATGACGAGCAAGATATAAAGGAGTTGAGAGTTAGAGAGAGATCTAAATGTAAACATGAGGATATGTTTCGAGATTCGAGCCACTACTCTACGTTCCCGCCTTCAAACAGAAGAATTTTCAACTATCCACTAAGGATCTTCCACAAAAGGACCTCCACTGAGGAATTACACTTACAAACTAGGAGTACACAACTCCACTCTCTCAAACACAAACCTCTACACAAGAGGTGGGCACTAAGTCAAGCACAAAGCACAGAAAAATACAACTTGGTGATCACTAAGATCACAAACAATCTCTTGGTGATCTTGAAAGACCACAAACAATTTTTCTCACAATACAAACATCTTAAAAATAGATTTTGAATTGATATCTCAAGTGTGAGAAATCAAAGGTTTTGAAAAAAGAAGCAACAAAGAAAACACTTGAAAAAAACTTCTAGATAGATATAAAAATGAAGAACAAAACAAAAATTCCCAAAGACTTGTTTTCTTTTGATTTTCCAAAAACTTTAAAAACAAATAAAGATAAGAGATTTGAAGCATAAAAACTCTGTTGAAACTCTTAAGAATATGGACAAGAAAACACTAGAAAACTAGTTAAAATTCTTTTAAAAAGTCTTAATAAAAACAGCCCCCAAAACCCCTTTATATAGGGTCTAGGAGAAACCGTTGGGGTCAAAAACTGCCCAGAATGGGCTGTCGGTCGACCGCCCGGTCGTCTGGCCAACGGTCAAAAATTGACCATTTTAGCCTGTCAGTCAACCTCTCGGTCTACCAGCCCCACGGTAAAATTGCCTGTCGGTGGACCGTCCGGTCGACCGCCCTAAGGCCAAAGGCCTATTGGTTGACCGCTTGGTCGACCGGGCCCTACCCGAGAGTTGGGTAGTGCCAGTCAGTCGACTGCTCGGTCGACCGCTCAGTCGACGGGCCCATAAGCTAGAGCCTTGTGCATGTTTTGTGCACATCGGTTGACCGAGCTGTTGACCAAGCTCTGGTCCAGTCGACCAGTCCGTCGACCGCCAGAAGGCTCAAAACAGGTTTTTCATGGTAAAAGAATGGACTTGTAAACACCCTAAAAAATAAAATATTATATATAAAATTCCACAAAAATAAGTTCTTATCAATACTTTGAAATACAAATATGTATGATAAAAAATCAACACATATTACAAACATTTTGAACTATTTTTTAGGCTTAGAAATTTAGCTTTAAACCAAAATCGGTATTTTCAAAAACCAAGTTCTAAATGGAAATCCAATTTTTCCAAACTTGTATAGATACAAAAACATGATATTTAAAACACATTTGAAGCATAGTGTGTATGAATAGAATCCAATACACATGTAAATGATATATCTATGTTTTTGACATTAAATCCAAAAATAAGTTTTGATAAAAATAAAATTTAAAATACATGACTAGATATACATCAAAATATGTTTTTAGATAATATGAAAGACCAATGTATATGGATGAAATCCAACATACATATAAACCATGTAAACTTATTTTGATTCTATCTATTCATGAAAAACGATATACATATATTCTTGAAAATTCAAAACGGTTAAACCAAAGCCAAAACTTTTATGTGTGTGTATACTTGAGCATATCAAGACTATCTTTACATAAGATCTAAACAAAACTAAACAAACTAGACTAAAGTCTTCTCATCGATCTTCATCTCTAAGATGACTCAATCCAAACACGGCCCATAGTGCTTGACTCTATCCGAGTACTAGATGCGATCTTGATGCGCGAGCTTTTGAATAAATACGTGCTAGCTCCAAAACTAGTTTTAAATTCTTTATTGAAGCTAAACACCTATTAAAATCTTGATCAATAACTGAAACTATATAAATACAAGATCATTAGTAACTGAACTTTATAAGTTAATCATCATCAAAACTAAGGTAAAGAGTCTTTAGGCCAATAGCTTTGTAATCATCAAAGCAAGAAATCGGTGATTGTAACCTTGGGCCAACAATCTCCCCCTTTTTAATGATGACAAAACATATGAGTTATTTAAAAGAAATGATAGGAAAGAGCTTGGAAAAGCTCCCTCTCAAGTTATGTTATCTATCAAGTACAAGAAATTATTATGACTACAAATAGATTTGTCAATATAAGCAAGTCACATAAATGTATATATGAAGAATATATCAATTTAGAATAATATGCAAAAATAGCCTACCATCCTTCCATTCTTCCTTCCTCCAAAAATATTATGCAATGAAATGAATCATGGCATTGCATATAAACTTGGAAATGAAAATGGATATACATAAAGTTCATGATATACCAAAATAAGAAACTCAAAAACTCAACTATTAAAAACATATCACAACTTCAAATAATAAACATATCACAACTTCAAATAATAACTCAAATACCTCTCCCCCTTTTCATCATGCATCAAAGAGGAGTAAAACACACAAGATATGAAAATACATGAAACCAAGAGATATATCAATAAAAACACATGTATATCAACTGAAAATATATGAAACCATGAGAAATAAACATGTAGCAATTTCAAAACTCATGAATCCATAATGCAAAGATTTAATGCACCATACATGAATGAAAATTTATTATAATCTAGTGGTTTAGTAAAAATATTCGCAAGTTGAAAAATTGGTGCAAACACAATCTATTTCAATATCTCCTTTCTCATAGTGATATTGAATCTCTATGTGCTTACTCTTACTATGTTGATTTGCATTCTTGGTCATAGGAATAGTACTAGTATTATCACAAAATATTTTGATATGATCATAATTCAAATATAATCAAGGAGAGCATGTTTTATCTAAAGGACTTATGCATAATAAACCCCAGCCGCAATATACACCGTCTCGGCGGTTGAGAGGGATATGAAATTTTATTTCTTGGAAGACTACGAAACAAGATAATTTCCTAGAAATTGACAAGTTCCACTAGTGCTCTTCCTATCTACTCTACAACTGGCATAGTCGGCATCTGAGAAACTCATCATTGAAAATTGTCTGATTTTCGGATATCACAAGCCCATTTCAATAGTGCCTTTAAGATATCTAATAATGTGTTTTACCACAAATAAGTGGAACTCTTTAGGACAAGATTGGAATCTAGCTCATAAATAGACACTAAACATAATATCGGGCCTACTAGCCGTCAAGTAACACAAACTACCAAGCATACTTCTATAGAGTTTAATGTCAACTTTTTTACCTTATTCATTCTTATCATGCTTTGTTGTGGTAACCATGGAGTCTTGTTTGTCTTTGCGTCTTCAAGCCCAAATTTCTTGATAAGCTCTCTCGTGTATTTGCCTTGATTTATGAAAACCTCTTTACTTCTTTACTTGATTTGGAGTCCAAGAAAGTAGTTGAGCTCTCCCATCATAGAAATTTCGAACTCTTTCTTCATGCATGATGCAAAATCTTTACAAAGCACTTCATTAGTAGATCTAAAAATGATATCATAAATATAAATTTGTACAACAAGAATATCACTATCTACATACTTTATAAACAATGTAGTGTCAACTTTGCCTTTTATAAAACTATTTGAAAAATAAAAGTAGAAAGTCTTTCGTACCAAGCTCTTGGAGTTTGTTATAAACCATATAAAGCCTTTTCAAGTTTAGAAACAAAATCCGGATGTGGAGGATCAATAAACTTGAGGGATTATTCAATATACACCTCCTCTTCGATAAAACCTTTCAAAAATGCACTTTTAACATCCATTTGAAGAAACTTAAAATCTTTGAACGAATAATCGGGATAAAATCGCGCACAAAAGTGTATGTTTTAAAATCGATATTTAAGTGTGTGTGCTTTGGCTTCCTCGATACTTCTGTTATAGCACAGAGGCTAAACGGGTCAAATCTACTGGGACGGGAAGCGATAGAAGATTTACCGGAATGTTCACGTGTGTGTTCAAGCTTTTTCAACGTTTTAAAGAATCAAAAGAAAAGAAAAGAAAGAATAAAAAGAGAAGAGTACGGTGAAATGCGAAGAAGTGGGAAACATAGAAGATAAGATATTTGTAATTTTTAAAATATATCTAAAATAAAGTAAAAAGGAAAGAAAACTCATGGCTCCTAACTACTAATGGCTCCACTAACCATGCTAACCTCTTAGTGATACTTACCTCACATGTATCCTTGGCAATCACTAGTCTTTGGTTCAAAAGTCTTTCAAAGCATGACTCATATGATAACTTTCACATTCAAACTCAACAAAACAAGTGCAAGTTACACTTAAACCATCAAAACTAGACAAGAGTAAACATAGAGTAAAGTAATGTTAGCTTGTTAGAGAGCTAGGATGTTAGAGTGTTAGATCCATCTTCATGAGTCATCGATGGTTCTTGCAAGAGCAAGGCCAAGTAGAGGCTATTAGATTCTTATGAATTATCATATAAGAAGTTAGTAAGTTAGTGGTTAGTGATTAGTTGCCTTGAGAGAAAATTAATAAAACATGTAAAAGGAGTTTGAGAGAAGAAAACAAAGAGAGGTAAAGAGAGAACCTTTTATAGCTTGTCACCTTCTATTATAAGAACTCTTGCTTTCCAACTATATATCACTCTCTCTCCTATTACAAGATCTACAAGAAATAGAAAATATAAGGGAGGAAGAAGAAGAACAACTAAGCTAAACTACCCTATACTACAACATGGAGAAAAAACAACTAAAACTATTCTAAAAACTACTCAAAAACTCTCCTCCATAGGCTCTGAAAAACCCTAGGGTATTTATAGGCAAAAATGGGCACCAGGGTACGGGTACGAAGCCGCGCATCAAATCCCAGGCCGCGTTTTCACAGCTGTACCTGGGCGGCTTGCGCAGCGCCACCTGCTGCGCGCTGACCGCTTGTCCCCCTGTCGGCTGTAAGTTTCGGTTTCTAGTTTTGGTCCCCTGATTTTGAAAAAACTGCTCTCTAAGGTCAATGGCTATATTATAGGCCTTTAATCACCCATTAAATGGTGATTTAAGGTCTTCTTCTTCATTGCACACCATGGACCTAAATCACACAAGAAAACCATTATTAGCAGTATTTAATATTAAATAAATGTGTAGATGTGGTATGAAATATACAGTTTTAGAGACTAATCAATGAAGCAAAAACAAGTGTCATCTATATGGCTTCAAACCGTGCTACTGATGCAAAGATTTTCTCAAAATTGATACCTTCGATTTAGGTGTAATCTTGGGCCACTAACCTAGCTTTATTCCTAATAACATTTTCTGACTCATCCAACTTAATCCTAAAAATTCATTTAGTACGATGATTGGTCTATCATGGGGTCTAGGAACAAGGTTCCAAACTTACTTGTGCTCAAATTGATTAAGTTCTTCTTGCATTGCAAGCAACCAATATGAGTCGCCCTTGGCTTTGAAGATGTTCTTGGGCTCAATTTGTGAAATGAATACAAAATGGCCATAAATATTATGGAATTTGGAGCGAGTAGTTACCTTTTGATACATCACCTATGATGAGCTCCTTGGGATGATTCGTAGTATATCTCCAATTCTTTGAAAGTGGTTGTGTTGGTTCTACTTTAACATCTTGAACTTCACTATGTTCATCATCTTTTGGCTTGTTTTCTTGTATTAGTGAGTTTTTGAAAGCTATTTTCTCCATGTCTTTACCTAAGGAATCAATTTCTATAAAATTCTTCACAAAAAAATTAGATTTCTCAAACTTAACATGCATAGACTCTTCAATAGTCAAAGTAGACTTATTGAAGACTCTATAGGCCTTACTAGAATTTGAATACCTAACAAATATAGATTCATAGGACTTGCCATCAAATTTATTTAAATTATCCTTGGTGTTCAAAACAAAACATTTACAACAAAAACTCTAAAATATGAAAGATTTGATTTTCTCAAAAACTAAATCTCAAAAAGTTTTGAAAGTGTTTTTGTAAAAATAAATGTTATTCGATATATAATATGAAGTGTTTACGACCTCGGCCCATAGATATTGAGGGAGTTCATATTCACTAATCATTGTCTTAACCATCTCTTAAAGAGTACGATTCTTCCTTTCAATGACTCCATTTTGTTGTGAAGTCTAGGACAAGATAGTTCATGTTTAATTCTATTTTCTTCATAATAAGTGATAAGGAATGGCTAATGAATTCACCACCTCTATCACTCCTTATACGCAAAATCAAAATTTTTTTCTTTTTCAAATCTTTTTCTCAAAACATGAAAATGTGAAAAAGCTTCATCTTTGTGTTCCAAAAAGAAAACCAATGTAAATCTAGAGAAATCATCAACTAAAATAAAAATAAAATGATCACCCCTAAGACTTTTGGTTTTTTTGGACCAAATAAATCCATGTGGATCAACTCTAATGGTTTAGATGTCATGATATCCTTGATTGCTTTGAAAGAGAACTTAGTTTGTTTTTCAAGTTGGCACGCATTACAAATGCGGTCCTTTTAAACTTCAAGTAAGGAATACCCTTCACCGATTCCTTAGAGTTAATCCTAAATAGATGATCAAATGAAACATGGCCTAGTCTCATATACCATAATCAAGAATCTCATTAAAAGCATATAAATAAGTAGCATTGCAATGTAAATTTAACATATCAATCATATAAACATTATTTTCATGAAAACCAGAAAGAACATTTGTTTTCTTTTCTAAAACATCTCAAGTGAAATCATCAAAAATAACTTAAAATTTTTATCACAACGTCGGCTAATGCTCAAGAGATTATGCTTGAGACCTTCAACTAAAATAATATTTTCTATTAAAATAGATGAGCTATTTTGATATTAGCAATACCAATAATTTTACCCTTTGAATCATCTCTGAAGGTGATGGTGCCACATTCATGATACCATGATAGGATTGCAAAGTTATTGATATCCCAAGTCATGTGACTTAAGCAACCGCTATCAAGGTACCATCGCTCCCTACATCTTGGAGCCTTGATGTGTACCTATATCAAATAAAGAAGTTGTTGATTTTATTACCCATATTTTCTTGGGTCTTATGGTGTTAGTTCCTCGAACCCAAACATGATCATTTGAAACATTAATGCGAACAAAGCCAAACTTAGTTAAGTGACCTTTTCGACCATAATAGGTGCAAGTATAAACTCTACCATATATAAATGCATAATGTGTATGTGAAACATGAGCTTACTTATTGTGTGTCGCATGTTTAGCATGATGTGTATGGGCATGTTATGCTTGATGAGTGTGATCATGTGTAGCATAAGAAACATGAACATGTTTTCTCGTAGTAAGTCTCTTAAGAAACATGGCCTCGAATCTAGCCTTATCAAACTCACATTTTCTCAAAATATTTTTCAACGTGCTAATTTTTGTTTTTAAAATAGAAATCTCTTTTTCATCAATCAAAGTAAATTTTGCTTTACAAAAAACTTTGTGTGCATCAAAATCTTTTTGTGTAGAAATAAGTGTGGAAGATAAAACCTCTTTTTCTTTTGAAAGAATAACAATTTAATTTTGAAGAAATTCATTTTTTTATTTTTAAATATTTCTTCTTGAGAAAATCATAGTTATAAGAAATTTCTTCAAAAGCTTCACCCAATTCATCTAAAATCAATTCACAATCATCTAGTGATGGTTCGGATGTTAACTTGGGTGTGTTGTTATTAGCAATGAAACAGACATTAGCCATGTCCACCTCTTCTTTAGATTCACTCTCCGAGTCCCATGATGCTTTGAGATCCTTCTTCTTGTAAGGCTTTTTTGCGGTAAATGACTTGCTTTTGGTTTTTGGGCATTCCGCAATAATGTGTCTTGGCTTCTGGCAATTGAAGCAAATAATCTTTTTCTCCTCCTTTCTTTACCAACATCTTCTATTATTGAATTTGTCTTTATTGTACATCCTCCTAATATTCTTCTCAATGAGGGAGAGGTCTTCATCATCTTCTTCTTCATCATCTTCATTGGAGATGGTGGGAGTGGACTTGAAAGCAATCATCTTCTTCTTTTGAGGCGCCATTTCTTTTATAGCCTTTCTCTCCATCTCATGAGTCTTATGGTTGCCGATAAGACCTATGAACTCCATCTCTTCCTTATCATTGAGGTCTTTTAATGTTGTAGTTTTGACCTCCCATGATGGTGGTAGAGCATGAATAACCTTCCTCACCTTTTTGTCATTATCAATAGCATCACCTAAAGAAGCATGACCATTGGCAATTTTAGTAAACCTTGTAACTATGTCATCAATAGAATCATTTTCATGCATGATAAAATTCTCATATTGGGAACACAGGAGATCAATTTTAGCTCTTTTAACTTGTGATGTCCCCTCGTGTGTGATAACTAAGTGTGACTAAATCTCATAGGCGGATTTGCAATGAATGACCCTAACTATATCATCATCATTTAAGACTTGAAGCAATGCATATTGTGCTTTTGCATTGGCATCACATTCCTTGGTGGCAATATTCGACCATGTGTCCTCATCACTAACGGGTACACTAAAAGGTTTGGTCTCAGCCTTTGCAACTCGGCTTCCAAGGAATTACAAGAAAACGATCATCTTAACCTTCTATATGAAAAAGTTAAATTTTGGTGGAGTCTTAATTTCTTCGGCCATATTAACTAGTGGATAGCAAATGAAAATACAAATGAAATGATTAGCAAAAGGATCTCTTTAAGATGGTTAAACCAAAATCTAGAGTCCTAGGCTCTAATATCAATTGAAAATACACCTAGGGTATGAATAGGTGTAATGCTAATCAATGTGGAATAACAACAATCTATGCTAAATGATGTAAATCGGTCGCTCAAAATAAGAAGTGAAGCTAAATTTTCTGTGAAGGGCTCTAGAACTTCTCTAATATTCCTCTAGACTATGAGTTGAGGTGCTAATTGCCTTCTTGTCGAGATAAGTAAAGATCAAAAAATGAGAATAATGAATGTAATGCAATGAATAGAATGTGCAAGTGAAGCAACAACAGAAGAGTAAGCAATGTAAAGAGATAGAGATCGAGAGACAAGCAATCCGAAACATAAAGAATTTGTTTCGAGGTTCGAGCCACCGCTCTATGTCCTCACCTTCATCGCCGTGAAAGATTTCACTATCCACAATAGGATCTTCCACAAAAGGGACCTTACAATAAGGAATTACAATAGTCTATACAAGTCTGGAGTACACAACTCTAACACTCAATCCTCTACACAAGAGGTAGCACAAAACCAATAAGGTCTAAGGTCTACAAAGCTCTTGGTGACCACTAGATCACAAACACTTTCTTCTTTACAACTTCCTATAGAGTAGATATAAATTGAGGCTTAAAGAGTTTGTGAGAGTAAAAATTCAATTGAAAGAATTTAAGAGTTGAAAAACCAATTGAAATAGTTTTTAAAATGATAGGACTTGAAAACTAGAACTTGAAAAATTTTCTCTTTAGAACAAACTTGATTTTCAATGTATTTCTCAAAAACTTGTAAAACTTGTAATCTAAAATCAATCCCAATGACCCATATATATAGGAAATAGATAAATACTATTAGTTTAGCACACCAAGTCATTAGTGGTGTGATTTGACCAACAGAAAGCAAAAATGCCTGTTAGAAAATCAAAGGAAAAAACAGATTTTGAAATCTAGCCGATATGGGCATTTGACAGAACTACGGTCGATCGGCCAGTCGACTGACAGTTCATTAGGCTCGGTAGGCCACCCAGTCGACTAGATTTCTGCCAAAAAAACATTACACACAGTGGTCTGTCGGTCGCTCGGTCGACCAACACCGAACAGAAACTTGGGTGAGCCAGTCGGTTGATCTGTCGATAGACCGCTGGGGTTTGCGATCGTCTGGTTAGTCAACCAAAAGATGTGCTCAACATGCACAACCCCAGCCAGAGGCTTAGTCGACTGCGCGATCGACCGACTTGGCCTATGATAGGCTACGGTCGACCAGTCGGTCAACCGACCTAGGCCAAAAATTATTTTTTTGAGATATTTTGAAATGCAAACTATTTTTAATATATTTTGTATTAGTTTTAAAGAAAAATAGAAATGTATAGGTAATGAAAAACATGTTCTAAATAGGATATAAAATTTTGAAAAAAATTAGAAAATATGTATTAAGTACCTAACATGCAAAACACCAATGCGATAAAAACTTGTATTTTTGAGAACATGTATTTTTATGTGTGACTTCTTGAGCATCTCTATTTTCTACACTTTAATATACTATTTTTTTTACAAGGTTCCTAATGACTACAAGTGTCTTCAAGCAGGCTTCTCCAATAGTGACATCGAATGCTCTGAGCTCTAATCTCATACTTGAATACCCTTGAGTCTTCAACACCTTCTTTTAGAGAAAGAAAACTTCTTGAATCCTCTTGAACCCTGAATAAACTTAAACAGTTGAACTTGATTAGTACTAAATAACCACATATGCTTTGTTATTATCAAAACAAGACATCAGTAGCCAATAATCTCCCCCTTTTTGATGATGGCAAAACATATGAGTTTATTTAAAATAAATGATAGGAAAGAGATTGGAAAAGCTCCCTTCAAGTTATGCTATCTTTCAAGTACAAGAAATCATCATGAACAAATAGATTTGTCAATGTAAGCAAGTCACATAAATGCATATATGAAGAATATATCAATTTAGAATAATATGCATAAATAGCCTACCATCCTTCCATTCCTCCTTCCTCCAAAAATATTATACAATAAATGAAAACAATGAATCATAACATTGCATATAAGCTTGGTAATGAAAATGGACATACATAAAGTTCATGATACACCAAAAAAAGAAACTCAAAAACTCAAACTTTCAAAAATATATCACAACTTCAAATAATAAACATATCACAACTTCAAATAATAACTCAAATACCTCCCCCCCTTTTTATCATACATTAAAGAAGAGTAAAACACACAAGAAATGAAAACACATGAAACCAAGAGAGAAATCAATAAAAACACATGTGTATCAATTGAAAATACATGAAACCATATGAAAGAAACATGAAACAATTTCAAAACTCATGAATTCATAACACAAACATTTAATTCCATCAAATGAATGAAAATTTATTATAATCTAGTGGTTTAGTAAAAATATTTGCAAGTTGAAAATCGGTAAAAATATAATCAATTTCAACATCTGCTCTCTTATAGTGATCTCTAAGAAAGCGATATCGAATCTCTATTTGCTTGCTCTTACTATGTTGATTTTCATTCTTGGTCATATAAATAGTACTAGTGTTATCACAAAATAGTTTGATATGATCATAATGCAAATTACAATCAAGGAGAGTATGTTTCATCCAAAAGACTTGTGCACAACAATCCCCGACCGCAATATACTCTGCCTCGAAAGTTGAGAGAAAGTTGAGAGGGATACAAAATTTTATTTCTTAGAAGACCACAAAATAAGACAATTTTTAGAAATTGACAAGTTTCACTAGTGCTTTTTCTATCCACTCTACAAACTGGCATAGTCAGTATCCAAAAAACTCATTATTAAAAATTGTCTGATCTTCAGATACCACAAGCCCAGTCTAATATTGCTCTTAATATATCTAATAATGTGTTTTACCGTAAACGAATGGGACTCTTTAGGACAAGATTGGTATCTAATACATAGACAAACACTAAATATAATATCCGGCCTACTAGCCGTCAAGTAAAGCAAACTACCAATCATGCTTCTATAGAGTTTAATTTCAACGTTTTTACCTTGTTCATCCTTATCAAGTTTTATTGTGATTGCCATAGGAGTCTTGCTTGTCTTTGCAACTTCAAGCCTAAATTTCTTGATGAGCTCTCTTCTGTATTTGACTTGGTTTATGTAGATTCCATCACTCCTTTGCTGGATTTGGAGTCCAATAAAGTAGTTGAGCTCTCCCATCATAGAGATTTTGAACTGTTTCTTCATGCATGATTCAAAATCCTTACAAAGCACTTCATTAGTAGACAAAAAATAATATCATCAGCATAAATTTGCACAATAAGAATATCACTATCACTTAGTATACAAAATATATAGCTATCACCACTTTACAGTTATATTAAGAAACTGTTGGGAATATATTTGGAGAGAACTTTTCTCTCCCTTCCCTTTCCCTGACCTTCATGGTTTTTCTCTAGTATTATATTGCAACGCTTACAATTAATGCTCATATCTTTTGTATACCTGAGGTAATCTTTTTCTCTAGATACATTTATTGCTCCAACGGATTGATTGGGTTGCCTTTCTCTAACTCATCTCCTTGCTGCCGTGCTTCTTAAATAAGGGCTTCTTCATTCACTGCACAAGAACAACTACAACAATCAGAAAAACTGTGAGCAAAAGCAATGATTAAAAATTGAGCTATTCACTCACTTTTTAAAGCTTTAATTTTAAGTTCTCTTAAAATCAGGAGTTGTTAAGCCAATCATTCTCATTCAATTTTGAATCTCAGAGAAAGCCTCAAGCATTCAATAGACGAGAAACTCTTCACTTCTTTTATTTCTCATTTATTGGAGAATATCAGTTCTAACTTCTCTACTTACTTTGATTCTCATTATTAGAAATTTAGTTTTATTATGCCAATTTATTGTTGATAGTAACTAAAAAAAATATTTTTATTGCATAGAGTCTCCAAGTGTATCTTCTATTTCGATTAAATCATTTTGCTTATTTTGATTCTCATTATTGTGTTAGAGAACAAACTTAATTGTTATATATGTTGTAGTGTGGAGAGAAAAGAAAAGGGAGATGATAGGGAGGTGCTTGGAGTTTACCAGAGATGATGGCGAATTAGCTGAAGCACACAGGGAGATCGGGTGTAGGATGGTGGCACTCCGGCGGATGGTCGGCTTATCGGAGAAGATGAGAAGAAGGAAGAGGAGCTCACCAAACATGGCTACTCAGAGATGGGGCTCCAATTGCTATCGAGAGAGGGTGGATGGCAGAGAAGGTGGGAAGAGGAGGCTATGCAAGCATTGTTGTGGTGATATCCGAGGAGGTGCACTGGTATTGTGGCCGAGGAGGGGAGATGGGATCTCAGACTTATTGTGGGTTGGCGCAGCAAGGGGAGGGTGCAGCCATGAGAGGTTAGGTGATGGGTGGTTGTGCGTGGTGGGTGGCACACACGGAGGGTTTGCTGGCCTGGGTGAGGCCTGGGAAAGAGGGTGACGGTCATGGAAAGAACTCGGTGAAGGAGGAGGTCTTGAGGGCATTGGTGGTAGATGGCGGAGCTCGACACTACAGTGGTTTGTTGGGAAGGAGAAAATGGAGAAGAGGAATGGCATGGGTTACGCAGGGTTGCGTAGGTGGAGAAAAAAATAAGATAAAAATGATGATGAGGGTGGGACTCGGCGGTTGTTGACTAGGGTGGAGTGGGTGAAGGAGATTGGGGTTTTGCCGTGAAGAATAATGATGAAGGAGATGGTTATATAAGAGATGGGGATGGCTTGGGCCTAGTTTTATAGACTTAGCTCCAGGCTGAAAAATTTAAAAAAAAAATGAGGGAAAGGAAAGAAAGTGGGGAAGGAATTAGGCTTATATGTTTTAGGCTTTGGCTAATATTGATAATAAGAGAAAAATGAGAAAAGGAATGAAGAGGAGAGTGGGCTTGCGTTCTTAATAATACACTAACAGATGATAATAATAATACTAATAACAATAATAATACTGATAATAATAATAACAACACATAATAATAGTATTAGTAATAATACTACTAGTAGTAAGAATAATAATTAATGCAAATCTTAATTATCAATGATAATATTTATTAATAACATTTAATAATAGTAATAACTTACATAATAATAATACTAATAATATTAATATTTAACAATAACAACATAATAATAATAATCATTAATAATAATAACTACTACTAAAACAAGTAGTAATAATAATTCATAAATTAAGTTAATTAACAAAATGGTAAATAAAGCCAGGTAAGATATTTAAAAATAATAATACGATATTATTAATTAGGGGTATTACAAAGCACATTTTGCGGAGGAGGGCAGTGGAGTCTAGTGGAGGAGTGGGAAACAAGAAGGTTAGGCGGGAAAGGGAGACGTGCCTACCATTGCTTTGCTCAAGGATGTCTGCAATACTGAGTAGGAGGGTACAACGAAGGACCATAGAGTTGGCGAAGGCCAGTGGCAAGGGGTGGGATTCGATTGAAAATGACTATGTAATCCAATGGCAGGGGATATATTAGGGAATGTATACAATATTGCATACATCAAGCACTCGATGGCGTTAGAACGGTATACACGCCATCTGTTGTTTGCTCATGTGTTCATGGATAATCTTGAAGGCTAAGGCAACTCTCAATCTTGAGTCGATATGGTGTTAAGTTATGCATCTTAAATCATTCTAAGACATTCTTAAGATACGGCTCTTGCGAGAGTCCAAGAACCATTTTAGATTGATCCTTATGAATCTTACCTTCGAGTATGTAACTCACATCACGCATGACCTTCATATCGAAGTTTGATGTCAGTTAACCCTTAGTGGCGGTGATCATCTCCAAATTGTTAGAAGCCATCAGTATCTCGACATACAATGTCATGAAAAAGAACTTTTTCATTTAATCATTTAAGATAGATGCAACAATCTTCTTCAACCATCGTAAACCAAAATTGCAGTATGGTTCGATGAAATCAAAGATACCATTATCTAGATATTTATTTCAATCCATAATTAGACTGCTTGAGTCAGTGACCTTTGGATACAAAAATAGTTCTGGTTGATCCATAAAAATCACCTCGCCTAGTTCTCTATGAAGAAAATATGTCTTAGTGTCCATCTGAACAAGTTCTAGATCCATGTGCATGACCAATGCCAAAATTATGTGAATCGAGGAAAACTTATTATTTGGGAGAATGTTTTCTCGTAGTCTACCACCTCTCACTGGATGTAACCTTTCACCATGAGACTACCTTATTCCAATAGATCCATCTATCTTCGTTTGATGTTGAGAACCCATTTTTTTCCCAATAGCCTTGCATACGACAGGTAAATCCAGCAAGTCCCAGACTTTGGCCTTATGGACTTAATTTCATCTTTCATGGTGTTTATCCATTTCCTTGCATTAGGAACAGAGAGAACCTCTTTGACGGATCCGGTTCCACACTGTCATGATGTGCAACCATGCACACACTTCCCCCTTAATCTTAAAGAGTCGATGAGAAATAGTGTGATGGTTGCTTTGACGCAGCGTATGAGATTTCTATGATGGTGGCAAGGCATCATCCAAAAGGATGCCGCTCCCACTATTCCTAGGAGATGTAAGCTCAGAATTCTCTTGCTCTGCTGGGCAATACGCTCTCATCTCGCTCATATAAATCCAAATCCTGGATCACCTATCCTTTATTAGGGAATTTCTCTTTAACGATATTGACATATCTTATCTTTATCTTGTTCACACTTTCATTTTCGTGTTCATCAAGCAACGTATGCACTTTCTAATGACTCGAATAGCAGATGAATATGCACTTCTTTCCCCTGAGGCCCAAGTTCCCATTTGGGTGGGAAGTAGTGTGTGCATATGACATGGAGCCCCATGGTTGCAAATGTCCCAAGTTGGTTTAACGCCAGTGCATAACTTATATAGTATGGAAGGTACTGACTTGAAAGTCACACGGTTTAATATGTAAGTGATAGTGAATAGTGCATCTCCTAGAATGATATTGGTAGATACGCCTGTGTTATCATTGATCGAGCCATATCAAGCAATGTCCTATTCCTACATTCCTTCACGCCATTTTACTATGGTGTGTAAGTAGTTGTTAGCTGTCAAACAATGCCATTTTGCTCACACAGTTCTTGAACTAATCAGATAGATATTCTCAACTCGGTCAATCCTAAGTGTTTTCACATGTCTGTGGAGTCTTTTCTCTACCTCTGCTAAGTAAAGTTGAATGCATCCCAATGCTTCAACTTGTGGGAGATCACATAAACATGACCATATCGCGAAAAATCATAGATAAAAGTGATAAATAAGAGCATTCATTTAGGACCTTCACATTAAAGGGTCCACTGATGTCGTAATGGATTAAATCAAGTAGTATTAATGCAGATTTGTCTTTTCCAAATAGTTTTCTTGTCGACTTGCCTATAAGATATTTCTCATACTTGGAAAAGATGACTGAAGCTAGTAGACAAAGTAGTTCCCCTCTTGCCAATCAAGTCATCCTCTTAGCCCCAACATGTCCAAGTCTAATATGCGAAATATCAAAATCATCCTCAATATTCATATAGTGAGAATATATTGTGCTTCCAAAACTACTAGGAGAATTCAAATCTATAAAATAAACCAATGTGGCAAAACATGACCAGCAGTCAGTCAAAAACCAAGTTTAACAAAATATTGTTTTGAAAAAATTCTATGTTTGAGCCTAATAGTAGAAGTTTCAACATAAGAGGAGGTTGTGTTAAATCTAAGGGATGTGAAAGATATCATGAAAGAGCAATATAGACCCGCCTTTGAAATCTAGCTTGAAAGTAACAATAACTTTCATACTAGAGTCACCATAAATAATCATCTACTCCCGATTGGAATATGTCAGTACTCCATGAATCCATCCCTATACCTTTCTATATGGTTCGATGACTTGAGTCTTCCACCTACAAATATGGAGAAATTAGTAATTGCCCTAAAACTTTGATTTGCGCACTAAAATCGTAACAAAGGAGTGGAGTAAGTATATTCACCTTTTCCTACAGGCAGTCTCGCACAAAGTGACCCAAATCTCCTTAACTGTAACAAGTTATATCAACTTAGCCCTTCTCCCTAGCATGTGATCGGTCACTGATATTGCATATATATTGTCATGTTCTCATATTTATTATATAATAAACCCTATTATTTAGTCTTATTTTCGTTTAATAATATGCAAGCCCATTACCAAGGGAGATGGAAAAGAAATGAGCCCAAAAGGCCACTTTAATTCTGATTTAATTAAATTTAAATCTTAATTAAAGATGGAGATAAATATTCAGGAGGATGGAGGCGATTTCTGCTGAAAATCAATACATATCAGGGAGGATCACATCAAATAAAATCAGTTAATTTAGATTTATATGAATCCACATTGGTTAGATTGAGGATCACTGAAGATCAGTTCAAAAACAAAAACCAAACATATAATCTAGCAAGAGATAAAAGGAAATCGCTAAAACTGGGACTGAACGTTGCCCATGGCCACATCCAAGCCGCGAAAACACGGCCCAAGCCGCGTTTTCATGGCAATTTGGTTAAGATACGAGGAGCATTTTTCTCCTCTATCTTCTCACACTCTCCCCTATCTCTTTTCAGCTATAAAAACTACATTCGACAGAGAAGAGGGGACCGAATACTAGTCTAAGTTTCCTGCTTTATTTTTAGAATTTAGGATCATTAGTAGATACTTTATGAGAAGTTGAATCTCAATTTTAACTTTTTAGTTCAGTCCAACAATAAGTGAGAGAGAGAAAAAGAGTGTGTAATTGACTATTGAAGTGACAATCAAAGGAGAATCACCATTGCTTATATCTACCAACTTTACTTGTATATTTATGCTTTCAATTCATTTTACTGTTTACTTTTTCATCGTCATGAGTAGCTAAATTGGTTTTCTGGGTTCACTATTCTCCTTTTTTTATTGGTTTTCTTCTTGATCGGTCTTTGTAAAAAGGAACCCAATGAATCATATAAATGCCTAGTTAAGCCTTCAATTGGTGAGTGTTCTTGAAGGCACATGAGGATGTGATTGGATTTGAACTAACTCTTGAAGTTGATCTTAAAGAACTTATTTTTATTTCATGCTTGCTTTATTGCTTTGATGATTTAACATTCAACTCAAAGAAAGATTTCAAAACTGAAGTTTGATTTCTAAAAGCAATCTTATAAGTTTTACTTGATCTCTTTTTACAAGACTAAAACCTTTGCCTATAATCTCTGATCGGAGCAGAACCAGCACTCGAAAATGTGTATTTAATGAAATCATTGAAATTATATAGGTGCTAATGTTCTCTTGATACTTCTGTTATAGCATTGGCTCAACGGGTCGAATCAACAGGGACGGGAAGTGATAGAAGCATTAAAAGTTCTTATTCACGTTGATTGTTAACAAGTTCTTCTTTGTTAAAAAATGAGAAAAAAAAATGAAAATAAAAGAAATCTTAAAAGTGAGAGGTCGAGAAGGCAATGAAAACGATGAGGTGGAAACTATGGAGATGTGATTTTAAAAACAAAACAAAGATAAAACAAGGGTGAACTAAGAAGTTAGTAAAAACATTGAAAAGAAAATAATAAAAAGGTTTTGGAAATGACTTTTAAAACAAAGTAAAAAGAATGAGAAAAATTATGAAAGAAAACTCATGGCTACTAACTATAAATTGCTCCACTAACCATGCTGACCTCTTAGTGATAGTTACCTCACATTGATCCTTGACCATCACTAGTCCTTGGCTTCAAGAGACGATACAAAGTATGGCACATAAGATTGTTCATCAACATTCAAACCACACATCCATACCACATAACAAGTTGCAAACTACTATTAGATTATCAAAATCGGTTAGAGGTGAGCATGAAATAAAGTTAGCATTGCAAGTTAGCAAGTTAGTGGTTAGAAATGTTAGAAATATTAGAATGTTAGAATCCATCATCATGAGCCATCAATGGCTCTTGCAAGAGCAAGATCTTGTAGAGGCTATTAGATTCATGTGGATTATCAAGTAAGTGGTTAGATGGTTAGTGATTAGTAGTTAGATTGTCATGAGAAGAAAAGTTAGCTAAGCATCATGTAAAAGATGGAGAAGATTACAGTAGAGAAGAAAGGAGACACCTTTACATAAATTATCACCATCTATTACATCAATCTCTCTCTTTCTCTCTCTAAATCTCTCTGCCCTAATACATGAATCTAAAAGAAAATAAAAATACAAAAGAAAGAAGAAGAACACCTCACTACACTACAGTAAAAGAGAGAAAACCTAGTCTATTTTCAATCTGCTTGCGTTTCGGCCAAACCCTGCAGTATTTATAGGCAAAAGGAGGTTCCAGAAGACGAGACGAAGTCACGCGTCGAAAATCGACGCGCGGACCCACCTGGGGCCCCGCGTTTTCGTGGCAATACCAGGGACCTAGGTCCCTGGTTTTGGTGCGTGGGTTCTTGTCGCTTCGGGGACCATCTAGATATGCTCAGATTCAGTTAATTTCGTTAAGATTTGCGTCAGACACCCGCAAGGGTCTAGGTTTAATGCATCTTCTAGAAACTCCCTTACTTGGCCTCCAAGAAGTGTGAATTTAATTATCCAAAAATGGGTTTAATTAAGCTCTTATTACCCTTTTGCCCTCATTGTCTTAATTATCTGCAAAAGAGACCAAAACATAGTTTAGACTGACATTTTATTTATAAATCAGTAGAGAAATGTGATATAATAATGCAAAACTGTAGACTAATCACACCTCCACACTTATCTTTTGCTTGTCTCGAGCAAAATAAGAAAAGAAAAACTATACTACAGATGTTATTACATCACTTTCGCAGGTGACGCGATTGCATTGAGCGTGTGCAACAAGCCGTTAAACCTCTAGGTTACCCCTAGAGGAGGAGTTTTGTCTCCTTAGGGCTTTTAGCGGATTGCACCTACAAAATCTATAAAGAAAGAAAATAAATGTTAGTATTTTAAAAACACATTTTATAAGAGAGACAAGTTTACGAAATATTTTTGCAAAAATATAAGTGATTTAAGGTCATAAGTCCACCAAAAATTATTTTTCCTTAAACTTAGTATATATGCAAGATCTTGTCATCAAGTAAGGTAAGAATTCAAAACTGAATTGAATATTTTATCTTTCATAAAACCTAGAAATATGCACTTTGTGACAGTGACAATTTCTGTGATTTCAACTTTAACCATCAAACCATTTATTTATATATATATATTTTTCTTTTTTCTTCCCTTAGTTTTCTTAGACTTTCTAGTTTATCCTAGTAGTAAGCCTTTAACTGATGACTCCATACTAGATAGTTTTAGGGCACCAGATGAGAAAATATCCTCAGGTTTAAGGACTCAAGTAAACAAGGCCACAAACTAAGGGGGATTATTTATTTCTTTTGACCACCGTTTAGGCGTGAATAATCATACTTCTTGAGGCATAGTTATCCAGTCCAGCTTAGTAAGTGATTTTTATACCATATATATATATTTCTTTTTATTTATTTTTACTTTATGACATTTTAGGTCATTGTTTCTATCCAAAAAATGTGTAAGTGCAAAGTTCATGCTATTTAAGGCAAAAAATTCAAGATAAAATTATCTCTCTAATTTATCTTACTTAGCCTATAATTTTAAATAAGATCCATTATTTCAACTAGGTTTAAGATGTCATAATTAAGGCTTCCTTAATTTCTAAGATCATCTTAATTTTCTTAAAAATATATTAAAATATTGTCTTTATTTCAAAAAGTTTTTAAAAGAAAGGAAAAATCCTATTCAAAGAAAAATTCTAAAAATATCCTAAAAGAAGTGTAAAAGAAAAAAAATCTAAAAACTCTACGTTAGTTAACCCTCTCCCACATTTATCTCATGCATCGGAATGGATATATGCATGAAACAAATAGAGAAGGAAGGAAAAATCACCTCAAGGGGTGGTTCTGGTGGTGGTCTGATTGGTCCACTAAATGCGGCCCAATCCAATTTGCGTGGAGTTCAAAGAAACCGACCAGAGACCTTTATAATACAACCTACTAAAATAATGTATATATGAATGATTTTTATTATGAATTTTATCACATCTAATTTCTAAATTTTAAAAATAATTTCAGAGTCAATTTTATCAACATCCTTGTTTCAAAATGGAGTGTGAAAAAATAGAATGATTGATTTGGACTCAGGAAGCACAGGAACGACCACTGACTCAGGAATTTGGCTTAAGTCAAGTAAAGGTTCTGGAGAGATTGGTTCAGGAAGTGGGTCCAAATCAAGAAGTTGAATTCTAATCCACATTCATTTCTCCACAACGGAATCTGACTTTCTAAGATAGGTGATTCAAGTTCAAGAATGACATGTATAGGAATCAAAATTGATTCTAAAATGTTGCTCAAATCAGGTAGCAAAACAGGAGTCAATATTAATTCAAGAATTTGAACTGGATCACAAATTTGAGGATCGAAGTCACATTCTTGTCTAAGTTTAATTTCTTTGAAAGGAAAACTTGCCAATTTGTCAATGGGACATTCAAAAGTGTGAAATTGGTCAAGTTCAATTTGTTGATCATAAAAGATTGGTGATTCAATTTCATGATGGATTGGCACAGGATCCAATACTGACTCGGGAAAAGGCCTGAAATCAGGTAAAAACACCTCAGTCATTATTGAATCAGGAAGTGAAATTGAATTACCAAGTTGAGATTCAGGATCATATTCATGCTCAAGTTCAATCTCAAGAAAAGGATAACTTGCCAAAATGTCAATGAGACTTTCAACATTTGAAGTTTGGTCAAGTTCAGATGAGTGTGTTGAAATTGAATCTTGGTTTCCAAAATAACATAATTCCTGGTCTAGATTGATAGAGTTAGATATATCTGGATTGGTCAAAGGTTGATAAGAGTGAGTTTCTTCATTCCTATAAATGTTAACTAATTGACTCAGATGTGCTTCTAACCTATCAATAGACTGGGTAAAAAGATTTTTGAAATTGTTGTGAGGTCTCATGCAAGATTTCTATACTCTTTTCTAACTCAAATTTTTCTTCAAATGGTTATTCTAGAAAGGGAGTATAGGAATCTTGGTTTTGAAAAATTGTGAAGATTGTGAGTCCAACAAGTTTTGAGATTGTCGCTCGGACTCACGCAAGAGTTCCTCAGTCAATTCCAAGACAGATGTTTGATTATTTTGAAGAGGTGGGACTGAGTAAGACTCTTGAAAATATTGTGAAATTGGGGAGGCTAACATTTTCTGAAATTGTCGCTTGGCCTCTTATAGGTTGGCTTCTATACTCTTTTCTAACTCAGATTTTTCTTCAATTGGTGGTTCTAAAAAAGAAGTATAGGAAGTAAAATTGGAAATGAATATTATGAAAATTGTAAAAATTGTGGACAAGGTTATTGAAAATTTGACTCGGGAGAGGTGAATCCCCATTGACTCTATGAAGAGTTAAAATTATTTTGAAAATTATCGTCATAAGATTGAGGGTATGAGTTGTACTGATTCGGATAAGTCTAACCCGGTGTATTTAGTTGGTTCATATAGTAAAAAGCTGGGTTGGAATTATCTGAATCAAATGGGGTTGTTGTGAAATATGGATTCATATTAGGATTGAAAGAATTGTTATTGTTAAATTCCATTTCACAAACGAACACAAACAAAAAAAAAACAAACAAACAAACAAAAAGAAACAAAAAATCAAAACTAAGCCTATATTAAGGTTGACCTCAACCTAGACGACTCCTAACCAGGCGATTATCCGGGGGAGGTTGTAGTATGAATCTGACCACAAGCTAATCGGTCAGGTAGGGGCAAAATACGGTGGGAGGTATCCGTGCATAAGCAACGGGCCTTAATTATGTCAAACCATAGTATTTTTGAGGCGTAACCTCTTAATCCCCAATCTTAAACACCGATTTCATAAGAGTATGATTCAAATAAGTTCCACCCTCAGTCGATCTCTTAATGAGTTCGAGATGTCCCTAGGGGCCAATGTCTATCAATTTTTATTAGGGCTTGGGTTGTCCGAGTGGAGAGGTGGTTTTTAGGCTAAGCAAGGGTGATGAAATCCCTACCTTATCTTGTATGGGTTTTGCCTTTAATTTCAATTCGTGCAAGTGTGCAATATAGACAAGAATAATACAAAAGCGAGTAAATCACCCACGTGTTTGTCCTATGCTATAGGTAATGCCATATGTACATCTCAGTGCAGATCACAACAACAGAACAAAATATAGTATATTGGAATTGAACTAACACGTGCCTAAATGCAAATGTCTAAACCGTTTTAAAAGCATCCAACTACCATATTTTAGTTCTTTAATTTATTACAGTGTGTAGGCAATCAAAGCAGATAATTAGCAGAAGAGAACGTGTATTTAATGAAATCAATGAAATTATATAGGTGCTAATGTTCTCTCGATACTTCCGTTATAGTATTAGCTCAACGGGTCGAATCCACAAGGACGGAAGGTGATAGAAGCATTAACAGTTCTTATTCACGTCGGTTGTTAACATGTTCTTTTTTGTTAAAGAATGAGAAAAAGAAAAAGAAAAGAAAAGAAATCTTGAAAGTGATAGGTCGAGAAGGTAATGAAAACGACGATGTGAAAACTATGGAGAAGTGATTTTAAAAACAAAACGAAGATGAAATAAGGGTGAACTAAGAAGTTAGTGAAAATATTGATAAGAAAATGATAAAAAGGTTTTGGAAATGACTTTTAAAACAAAGTAAAAAGAATGAGAAAAACTATGAAAGAAAACTCATGGCTACTAACTACTAATTGCTCCACTAACCATGCTAACCTCTTAGTGATAGTTGCCTCACATGGATCCTTGGCCATCACTAGTCCTTGGTTTCAAGAGACAATGCAAAGCATGACATATAAGATTGTTCATCAACATTCTAACAACACATCCATACTACATAACAAGTTACAAGCTACTATTAGATCATCAAAACTGATTAGAGGTGAGCATGAAATAAAGTTAGCATTGCAAGTTAGCAAGTTAGTTGTTAGATGTTAGAAATGTTAGAATGTTAGAATCTATCATCATGAGCCATCAGTGGCTCTTGCAAGATTAAAGTCTTATAGAGGCTATTGAAATCACCTAGAGGGGGATGAATAGGTGATGGCTATATAAAATGACAATAAATGTGGATTTAAAAACAAATTAACAAATGAGCACAATTAAAAGAACTTGCAAGAGAATAAGCAAATAATAGAGCAAGTAATAGAGAGATAGAGTTTAGAGAAAAGTGGACAATCGCAAACACAAAGATTTTTCCGAGGTTCGAGCCACGCTCTACGTCCCCGCCTTCACACTTGAAGGATTCCACTATTGGTGATCCCACTGGATCGTCAATACAAGGACACACTTGTCCTATCTCTCGCGGTGCCGCAACACCCACTTGGAGCACACCCGCTCGCTTGAGGCCGATGCTTCTACAACTTCTCACAATGAAGAAAGGTTGATCACACTTGATCAAAAAGCTCACTTGCACAATCCTATAACCAAGATGATGAGATAATACTTTGGGATTGTGTAGTGCACAAAGACTAGAGAGAAGTAGAGGATTGCTTCAAGAAAAGGGTTGAAAATTTTGGCTTTGATGAAAATCTTTTCTAAAATGCTAAGCTTTTGAAAACTTGAATTTTTACTTGTAAATCTTGTGTTAAACTTCTTGAAACCTTCCTCTATTTATAGAGGATGAAAAACTAGGTTACAAGAGTCAAAAGAGTCGTTGGGGAGAATCCCAACAAAATCTGACCAGAAAAATATAGCTGTTGGAGTCTGTCAGAATTTCTGACAGCTAACGGTCGACCGGGCCGGTCGACCGCCAACGGTCAAAAATCCGACCGTTGGGTAGGTGGTCGACTGGGCGGCCGACCGAGATCAAATCCAGAGAGCAACTCTCTCTGTCGGTCGACCGTTGCGGTCGGCCGAAGAAAAACAGAGAGCAAACCAAGTTTGCTCGGTCGGCCGCTCGGTCGGCCGACGTGCACACATGCACAGCGTGCACGTCGGTCGACTGGGTCGGTCGACCGGACTCTGCCAGAACTCTTTTCCAGAGTCTGCTAAAGAGAAAGGATTTTCGGATAAAAACATTTTGGTCAAGGATTTATAAAACATGGTTCTAGGACTTATAAAACTCAGAGTGTGATCAAAGATCAACACCCAAACATGTTAGAACTTTATTTGATGAAAATCCTTTTTGGTAAAATGAAAAATGATTTTTCTAAAAATTGTTTTTTCAAAACTAGATTAGAAATTTTGTTATAAAAATTATTTTGAAGCCATGAAGCAATACTAGATGTGTGTGTGTGACAATCTCAAGTATTCTACCTCTATCATCTAGGTTTTGACAAAATCATCTAAAAATAAAAACTACAAAGAAAATTACAAATCTTGAGTTTCTTCTTCTTGTTTGATCCGGGAGCGCTTCTATTGTGCTAGGCTCGGGGATACAAATTCTTTGCGGCGTCCAAAGGCGTGAGTCTTGAGTTGGAGCCGTCAAATCAACTATTATTTTTACCTGAAACTTATATAAACAAAATTGTTAAAAACATAACTAAATATGGTTTGTCATCATCAAAATGTCGGGCTAATGGCCTTTGGGCCAACAATCTCCCCCTTTTTGATGATGACAAAACATATATAGTTATCACAAATATTTTGTGTGGAGACTTCAAGTGAAGCTCCCCCTCAACACATGCATATATCAAAGAGATACTCAGGCATAAACACATAGAGTATATGGAAATGAAACACATGCCAATCAACCATGCATAAATACACATATGCAATAAAAGGATGCCATAAAAGAGTAACTTATGTCCATAAAAAAAACATCTAACCATAAAACACACATATAACCATAAAACACATGTCCACACAATACATATCCATAAGAAAACAAAATACTACAACCCAAAATACCAAAATACAAAATAAAGTACTATAGCCCAAAGAGTCTCATAAATATCTCTCCCCCTTTTTGACATCATCAACAAAGGGGAAATCACTCCTCATCGTCAGAATCGTCCTCCTTAGACGAGTCGTCCTCATCGCCCGCAGCAACCTCCTCATCACCATCATCATCATCAGCCTCATCATCAGTATCCTTCTCCTCAGAATCAATCGCAGCAACAGCTGGCTGTGGTGCTGGAGGAGCGGTAGGAGGCTTGGCCGGAAATGGAGGGCCGGAGGAAGGAAGCAGTCATGCATACGCCGTGGGATCCGGAGCTCGCATATCATACTTCACATAGAGTGTGCCAAATTGTGATTCCAAGTAACGCATGGAATCAGCAAAGTAGCCCATGTCATTGCGAAGACCATGGTAGCGATCGGTCTTCTCCTCACGATGTGCCGCAATCTCCGCAGATATCTGAGTGTGGTGCTGCTGGATCTCAGCGGAAATCTGGGTACGAAGCTCCTGTAACTGAGCTCGTAACTCAGAAGAAAAGAAGGACTGGAGATCAGAGGGAATAGATGATCCCGAAGCAGAAGAGGACCCTGGGTCATGACCAGCAAGAGGAATAGGCGGCTGCTGGGAAGCAGGATGACGCGTCCCAGCTAGCATCCTCTTCAGGAGGGAACTGTTCAAGTTCACAGAGGGTTCTGTGGATCTCAAAGAGGATAAATCAAAATCAAGTTGCCTCAGAAGATAGGAAATAATCATCCCATAAGGCAAGTGCCTAGTGGGGACAAGAACATGATCTGAGGTCATGTGGGAAATGATAAGCCTGGGGATGTTGACCCTAATGCCTCGCAGAAGGCAATATACTAACAAAGGCACTGTACCCCTGGCATGACTGAATTCTCCTGATTTGGGCAGGAGGTTGTAAAAGACAAACTTAGCGAGAACTTGAGCGGTGAGAGTGTAGTATCTCACTTCCTCATTTCTCAATAGACCGGGGTTGTCATCCTCGTGGAGCAAAGTTGACGCGGTGAGCGTAGACTCACCGGCGGATACTCAAAATCCTGAAGGTCAAAGGAATAGACATCAACTCCCTTACAGGAGAGATGCAGAAGATCAGCAAACTCTTAGAAAGAGATGTCAATATCTCTCCCAAGTACTCTAGACCTAACCCTGTTACCCTCATAAGACAAGTTGATGTAGAAATATGGAATGAGTGAGGTGTAAACTGAAAGATCACCTAGAGGAGGGGTGAATAGGTGATTATGCTAATTTAATGAACTCAATGCGGAATTTAAAAACTAAATGCAATACACTCAAGTGCAATCAACAAATGATGCATACACAACCAAGCCAAGCAATTATGAATGCACAATATGAATAGTTGCAAGGCACAAAGTAAAGAGAGGATAGAGAGAGAGTCAATGGATCAAGCGCAAACAACAAGATGTGTTACGAGGTTCGAGCACCCAGCTCTACATCCCCGCCTTCGACACATGAAGGATTTCTAATCCACTAGGTAATCCACAAAGAACTCTCACAAGGAGTACCCAACTCCTCTCTTTACAACCACAACCTCCTCCTTGAGGCAAGCTCCAATCCAACAAAACAATCACCTCACAACTTGAGGGATTAGCACAAAGCAAATAAGGATCACCTCACAACTTGAGGAATACAACCCAAGGCACAAAGCCAAGAAAAGATTGGGTTTTTAACTTGGTGGTCTAAACAACAACCACAAACAATTTCTTTCTCCCACACAAAGATCCTATAGAATAAGAAAGTAGATGTAGCTCAAGTGTGGAGAAAACCAATGGAATGGAAATCAAAATCACAAAGAAAATCCTTGGGAAAAACTGAAACCAAGATATAGAAGATGAATCAAAACTCTTTTTCTCAAAAACCCTTTTCTTTGGTTTTCCAAACCCTAGCAAAAACTCCAAATAGATTGTTCAATATGAGTTCAAAAACTTCTTTTGATTGCTGTGAAAACACCAGAGAGTAGGAAAAAATTCGCACAAAAATTCTTAGAGAAAAACTCTTTCCAATGGAGTATTTATAGCCCCCAGAAAAATATAGCCGTTGGCAGTAGAAAATGTCAGAAATACACTGCCGGTCGACCGGTTCGGTCGACCGTTCAACGGTCAAATCTGCCCGTTGGCAGCTACCGGTCGACCGCCCTGGTCGACCCAAACAAACAGAGAGCTCTGCTCTCAGACCCGGTCGACCCTGACGGTCGACCGTCCAGTGTCTGCCAAACGTGCACAGATCTGTGCACGTCGGTCGACCGACCCGGTCAACCGACTTCAGCCAAGTCGACTTGGTCAGAAGACTAGCCGACTGGTTGAAGCCTGAAACAGAAAACTGGGTTAGAAACATGTTTAAAAATTCTTTTATCTTATCTAAAAATCACCAAAAATAGTTTTATCATTTTGCATTGATATATAAACATGTGGTAAAAAGTTTAGCTCAAATATTAATCAATATGAACTATTTTTGTGTCTTATCATTTTTACCAAAAACCAAAAACTGTATTTTCTAAAACTTGGATTTTGAATAGAAAATACGTTTTGTCCAAAACTCTTCCAATTACAAAAACATGATATTTAAACACTTTGAAGTATGATGCATATGGATAGAAATCCAATATACATGAAACAAATATATATCCATGTTTTTGTCAATAATTCCAAAATATGTTTTGTCAAAAATACCAAAACATAAAACACATGAATAAGTAAGTCAAAACTAAGTTTGTCTAGGAAATTAAACATGCATGTATATAGAACAAATCTCATATACATTAAACCATGTAAACTTGTTTTGATCTATCTACTCATGAAAACCAAGATCGGTTAAACCTAAAACCGAAAAACCGAAAACCAATATTCAAAACATAAAACCTGTGTGTTGTGAACTTGAGCATATCATACTATTCTAATCTTTACAATTTTGGATCTAAACACAAAACTAAACTATGGTACCGATGTCTTCTTGTAAAGCGCAATCTCCAAGCCGACTCGATCCAAAACTCTTTGATCCACGAGCGAGTGCTATATATGATCTTTGACGCTCGGGCTCTTGAATCAACATGTGAAAGCTTCCAAATCATCTTGTTGAAGCTAATCACCAACTAATAACTTGATTAATGATCTGAAACTAAAATCACAAGATTATTAGTACACATAACTACATGAGTTAATCATCATCAAAACTAGAGTGAAAGGCCTCTGGGCCAACAATCTCCTCCTTTTTGATGATGACAAAATTCATGGAGTTATATATGCATGGATTAAAGTTAAGCTTCAAAGAAGCTCCCCTTAACTCATGCATAACCAAATAAACATAATGAATATGCAATGAAGGCTCTTAAACATGAATGCATAGAAATGCATAAACAATAAAAGGTTCTAGATACCAATGAAATGTTTAAAAACAAAACATGCTCTAGATACCAATTACAAAACATGCTCTAGATATCAATTAAAATTAAACTAAATTAAACTTAATATATGCAAAACATAAACATGTATATAGAAAACTTCTCAAATAATTCTCCCCCTTTTTGTCAATCATCAACAAAGGGGTAAAAACCAATACAAAACAAAATCTTCTCCTCTTTTTAATACAAAGAAACAACCTTCGATGAGGGGTAAAAACAAAACCAAATCAACAAATCTTTCTCCCCCTTTTCGTTCGAAACAACGAATCAATAAAAATAATATTTTCCCTTTTTTTTGTCTAAAATAAAAACAAAGCCAATTAGGGGTGACAATCAATTAAGGTACCAATTGAAAATATGTCAAAGAATAGCATCTTGATACCAATTGAAAGGAAACAAACAAAAAATATCGATACCAATTTTAAGCAAGAACACATGAAAAATCTTGATACCAATTGATATTAAACATAATAAATTTTGAATGTCTAAACACAAATATTTTGATACCAATTGTAAATATTTTTCATTTTGAACATATGATACGAAATTTAAATTTTCAATCATAAAGTATGGGAGTACAAATACCAATTGAAAGACAAAATCAAATTTTTCTCCCCCTTTATGAAATACCAACTAAAATAATGCTTAAGCTTGATACCAATTTAAAAGTAATCAATTGAAACAAAGTAAAAGCTCAAGCACTAGCATAAACAAGATTTTGTGCTTAAAGATATAGGGATATAATAAGCACAAATAAAATATATATATGTATTAAAGATAGATACCAATTGAAATTGATATTCTTGGAATAGAAAGCATACATACATACAAAATATATGAGTATACAAGAAATGTCAAGATTGATACCAATTGAAAGAATTCAATGATACCAATTGAAACAACAATAAGATCAAGTGTATACATCATATGACTACCTCCCAATCATGGTTCAAGTTTTAAATGATTTTTATTTTAAAGCATACATGAACATGATCTCCCATCCAACCTCCCATTGAAAGTAGGGGTTTTCAAAAATAGATTTGAAAATGTAGTATGTTTGAAAATCTCTACCATAGTGAAGAATACGAACTAGTTATAGGAAAAACTTTTAAAACTAGTACGAAATCCTTCAAGAAAGGAATCAAACAAAATATTTTTCATGAAACACATGTAAATCACATTATCACCAAACACTTAAAATCCATAAAGCTCATATCATAGTCTCATGAAAACAAATCATGAGAAAACTAACAAAGTGAGTGAACAAGTGGTATGTGACACACATCAACATGAAAATATTCAATTAAGCTCATATGAAATTTCTTGAGAACATGTAAAACTAGATTTTCATTACCAATAGAAATTACCTAAAAACATGAAAATCATCAAAACGATTTAAACTTCAAGGTATATGTATGTCATGTACAAACTAAAGTATACATACATATCCTAAACATAATGAGTCTACTAGAGTATATGCATGAAGGCACGTGGCTCAAGGATGTATATGTATAAATGATAGTTTGGTCAAGATGGACATATACATGAAGTTAAAACAAATAAAATGATGAATACAAGTCAAATGCAAGAATCATCAAAACTAGACTATACTAGTACATCAAGTGAATACAAATGAGCGTTCAAGCACAAACATATATAAAGGTCTATTTGTAGCTCACTAGTTGTACAAGTATAAATCCTAGTCTTAATGAAAACTTATCATTCAATCAAGTAGTCAAAACATGAAGCATAAAACGGGAATCATAACCCAACATAATAATCAAAAACATGAATTATTAAAACAAAAAGTCATAGTCAACCATATGATTAGCATGACTAAGACAAGTGCATTAGATCTATGATTAACATGATAGCTAAAACATAAAGAGAACACAAAATATGGGTCCATATTGAACATGGGTGTCTCAACAACTAATCATGTAAAGCATAAGTCTAATAAGCATGGCAAATATCATACTAATCATGAAACAATAAAACATGATTCAACAAAACAAAAATCATAAACATCATAAACATCCAAATGATCATTATGTAAATGCATGTGCATTAGATCTAGGGCATACATGTTAGTTTAAACAAGGTGAGAACACTAAATATAGATTCATATAAAACATGGGTGCTCAAGTAACTAAACATGTATAACACTATTCTAATAAGCATGGCATAGGCATAATGAATAACAAAACATGACATGCTATAAATAGATAAACAAGATAAGCATGCAAATAAAAATGGGAGTTAGAGAATGATACCAAAACCGATGAAGGTGCATCTCTAGTTCTCCAGACCACGGTGGTCCTCCCACCAAATCCCCTTGAGAGTGAAGCATCCAAATGGTTCTCTTTTAAGCTTAGAACGCATCCACCTCAAGGTACCAATACTCTCACGTGATGCGAGAGCTCCCACCTACATCAAAAAGCATAGAGGTGGTCTTTGGTACCCATTTCCTTTTGGGTCCACGGGGGTTAGTATCTTTTCTAACCCAAACAAGATTAGTTGCTAAATTTTCATGATAAACACGATCATAACAAAATCTAGCAAGGTGGCCTTTTCGACCACAATGTGTACATGTGTACACATGAGCATACATGTTATGGTTGTGTCCGTGAAAAGCATGTGTATGCTGTGTAGAGTGTGCATACAAAGATGGACCTTGTTTCTTGCGAACCAAGGTTTCCAAACGTGAATGATTCAATGTGCATTGGCTCAAAGTGGAGCCCAAACATTCAACACTTTTCTTCAAAACATTTATATCATTTTCAATAGAGGAAGATAAAGTGGAGCATGCAATAGGTGTGCTATAAGAAGAAGAAGCTATACTAGCATGGCACACATGAGAATCAATATCAATTTTCAAAGATTCATTTTTCTTCAAAACAAGATCCAATTCTTTTGTAATAGAATCAATTTTATTTTTAAAACAAAGTTATCTTTTAAAACAAAATCCAATTTAGAAGATAAAACCTCATTGTTTTTCACAACATCATTACAATCATTTTTGTTTTTCAAAATCTCAATCTCATCAAGGGCAAGGTCTAGTTGAGATCTTAGTGAGTCACATTCACTAGAAATCTCTTCCTTCTCTTACAAAATCGATTCAAAATTAGAACACAAATCCTTTAATTCATTTTTCAAAACAAGGTTGTCCTCTTTCAAAAGATTGTGTTTTTCCAATAAATTTTCAAGCTTTTGAGCAAGTTCCAAATTCAATGTTTGAACTTCAAAACAACCATGGCAATAGGAACTAGAGCTATCATCTATTTGAGAATCCGATTGTACCTTAAGGGAGTTATTCCCTTCGACCATGAGGCAACGCTCTTCGGACTTTTCTCTCTTAGATCTCCTCATCTTGTTGATAATCCTTGGAAGCTCGGGAGACGTCAATAAGCTCCAAACTGCAAAAGCCGAGTCATAACGATCAATCACCGGTAAAAGATGTTCACTAAGAGATGCTCTAAGTGCTCTAAGTGCTAATGCATTAACCTTTTTATGCTTGCTACTATTAGGGAATGATTCCATAATGGAGGCTTGATAAACTAGATGTCCTAGTCTTTTCAAATGGCTACTCATATTGGCCTTCCAAGCATCAAGTCTAATATGGTCAAACATAGGAGGGCTATCCATGAGAGCAAACTAAATGAGTGCAAATGAATAATGCAAACGAAGATTAGCAAACCAAGATCTCACTCCTAGGTGGTTAAACCTAAATATCAGGAGCACTAGCTCTGATACCAATTGAAAGATCACCTAGAGGGGGGTGAATAGGTGATTATGCTAATTTAATGAACTCAATGCGGAATTTAAAAACTAAATGCAATACACTCAAGTGCAATCAACAAATGATGCACACACAACCAAGCCAAGCAATTATGAATGCACAATATGAATAGTTGCAAGGCACAAAGTAAAGAGAGAGATAGAGAGAGAGAGTCAATGGATCAAGCGCAAACAACAAGATGTGTTACGAGGTTCGAGCACCCAGCTCTACATCCCCGCCTTCGACACACGAAGGATTTCTAATCCACTAGCTAGTCCACAAAGAACTCTCACAAGGAGTACCCAACTCCTCTCTTTACAACCACAACCTCCTCCTTGAGGCAAGCTCCAATCCAACAAAACAATCACCTCACAACTTGAGGGATTAGCACAAAGCAAACAAGGATCACCTCACAACTTAAGGGATACAACCAAAGGCACAAAGCCAAGAAAAGATTGGGTTTTTAACTTGGTGGTCTAAACAACAACCACAAACAATTTCTTTCTCCCACACAAAGATCCTATAGAATAAGAAAGTAGATGTAGCTCAAGTGTGGAGAAAACCAATGGAATGGAAATCAAAACCACAAAGAAAATCCTTGGGAAAAACTGAAACCAAGATATAGAAGATGAATCAAAACTCTTTTTCCTAAAAACCCTTTTCTTTGGTTTTCAAACCCTAGCAAAAACTCCAAATAGATTGTTCAATATGAGTTCAAAAACTTCTTTTGATTGCTGTGAAAACACCAGAGAGTAGGGAAAAATTCGCACAAAAATTCTTAGAGAAAAACTCTTTCCAATGGGGTATTTATAGCCCCCAGAAAAATATAGTCGTTGGCAGCAGAAAATGCCAGAAATACACTTGCCGGTCGACCGGTCCGGTCGACCGTCCAACGGTCAAATCTGCCCGTTGGCAGCTACCGTCGACCGCCCCGGTCGACCCAAACAAACAGAGAGCTCTGCTCTCAGACCCGGTCGACCCTGACGGTCGATCGTCCAGTGTCTGCCAAACGTGCACAGATCTGTGCACGTTGGTCGACCGACCCAGTCGACCGACTTCAGCCAAGTCAACTTGGTCAGAAGACTAGTCGACTGGTTGAATCCTGGAACAGAAAACTGGGTTAGAAACATGTTTAAAATTCTTTTATCTTATCTAAAAATCACCAAAAATAGTTTTATCATTTTGCATTGATATATAAACATGTGGTAAAAAGTTTAGCTCAAATATCAATCAATATGAACTATTTTTGTGTCTTTTTACTAAAAACCAAAAACTGTATTTTCTAAAACTTGGATTTTGAATAGAAAATACGTTTTGTCCAAAACTCTTCCAATTACAAAAACATGATATTTAAACACTTTGAAGCATGATGCATATGGATAGAAATCCAATATACACGAAACAAATATATATCCATGTTTTTGTCAATAATTCCAAAATATGTTTTGTCAAAAATACCAAAACATAAAACACATGAATAAGTAAGTCAAAACAAAGTTTGTCTAGGAAATTAAACATGCATGTATATAGAACAAATCTAATATACATTAAACCATGTAAACTTATTTTGATCTATCTATTCATGAAAACCAAGATCGGTTAAACCTAAAACCGAAAAACCGAAAACCAATATTCAAAACATGAAACGTGTGTGTTGTGAACTTGAGCATATCATACTATTCTAATCTTTATAATTTTGGATCTAAACACAAAACTAAACTATGGTACCGATGTCTTCTTGTAGAGCGCAATCTCCAAGCCGACTCGATCCAAAACTCTTTGATCCACGAGCGAGTGCTATATATGATCTTTGACGCTCAGGCTCTTGAATCAACATGTGAAAGCTTCCAAATCATCTTGTTGAAGCTAATCACCAACTAATAACTTGATTAATAATCTGAAACTAAAATCACAAGATTATTAGTACACATGACTACATGAGTTAATCATCATCAAAACTAGAGTGAAAGGCCTCTGGGCCAACATAAACAGGTTCCTTAATGGACATGAATTGATCAAGAGAATTGTTCCTCAAAATATGGTGTATATTCAGGTGTTCAAAATCTTGGAGAACCACACATCTATCAGAAATTATAGTTTTCTCCGAAAGAAGAACATAGCGATGTTTTGCTTGGGAGGAAACAAAAGGAGGTTTGGATTTGCTAGAGGAAGAAGGGGCTATGGATTTACCCTTCTCAGATCTAGATCTCTTAGGCATTTTTAGGTTAAAAATTAAATCTAGGTCAAAATCCACAAAGTAGACAAGATAAAAGCTTGATCTAAACTAGATGAAAGGCAAGATCTAGATAGATAATAAGAATAGATGCAAGATCTAAGAAAAAGATAATTTTTACCTTGAAAGAGAGATGATCAAGAGGCCAAAATCCGAAATTCCTTGAAAATATACGTAGATCTGGGCCTGAGAGTGAAGATCCAGGAATTTTTAGAAGGTTTTAGGGTTGGATTTGGAGTGGAAATGTTTGGAGAGAGGTTTTCAGGGTTTTGAGAGAGGAAAAGTGAGAGGTCGGCGGAGGTGAGAGAGAGAAAAATGAGAGTTAGGGCTTTAAATAGTGATGGGTAAAAAGCAGTTTCCCGTCGCCCGGTCGACCGGTCCGGTCGATCGAAATAACCCGAGAGCAAAGCCATTTCAGTCGGACGACCGCTCCGGTCGGCCGGAAACAGAAGAGAAAAAAATAATCCTCAGGCAAGGTCGGTCGACCGCTCCGGTCGGCCGGTCTTGCCCAAAACTGACAGCAGAAAAACCAGTTAAAAAAAAAATTTATCTTATATTTTAAATTAACAATAAAGGAAATATTCTCATCAAAAATGTTTAAACAAATTTTAGATCATATTGGTTATAACAATCAACAAGAATTATACCTATTGTTACTTTTTGTTATTATTTATAAATAAAGTAAAGATTTAGAAATGTTGAAGCCGAATACCCGGTGAAGGGTTCTGAACTTCTCCTCGAGATTCCTCTAGATAAGAGTTAAGGCGCACAATTGCCATCTCAATTTATTTGCTTTAAAATGCTTTAAATATTTTTAACAAAATACAACAAATTTTAGACATGTGGACACAAACAAATTATATGGCATAAAAAAACATGATAATATTCATTTGAACAAAGCATACATATAGCATGATGGAAATGCAAGTTTACTCTAACACATATCAATGTAGAACAATGGTAAACTAACAATCCTATGCATAAAAAAAATAAAAAAAACTTTTATGTGGAGAATTTACCAAACCGAGGGCATTCTCCAAAATAGGTGCCTCCATGATAGCGATGCAAGCGATGATATATTCGTTAGGCATTGTTGCATCCACCACCCGGGCACCATCTCCCCCTAAGTCTTGGAGGATGACGACCCACCTGTATCAATTAAATTCGGTGTGTCTTTTGGTACCCATATCTTTTTGGGTCCTTTAGGGTTAGTACTTGGGCGAACCCAAACATGTTTATTTGACATGTTAAGCTTAGCAAAACAAAATTTTTCTAAATGGCCTTTGCGGTCACAATGAGTGCACACATAAATTCTACCATTACCATACATGAATGCATGTTTATGTGTGTGCATATTTCTGTGCATGTTGATGGTGAGTGTGTTTCCCTTGGGTTATTCCTTTGGGAAACCTAGATGCAAACTTGTTTAAATCAAAAGCACATTTCTTAAGTGTTGAGTCCAAAACATCAACTCGTTTTTGGATCTCAATAAATTCATTTTTATTGCATGAAGAAATGGGGGTTTTCCCTTTACAAGATATTTTATATTTATCAAAATCAATTTTCATTTTCTCAAAAGCATTAGATAAATCATTTTTCTCTTTTACAACAATATCATATTTATTTTTCAATAAATCATTTTCCCTTTTTAATTTCTTATTTTAAGATTGTGAAATCTCATACCTATGTTGTAACTCTTCAAAATATTGTGCTAGTCCATCCATAGTCAATTCATCATCATTTATGGAGTTTTCAAGATATACCTTTGATGCATCTTCCCCATGTGCCATGAAGCACATGTTGGCGGTGTCGATCTCCTCTTCGGATTCTGACTCCGTGTCATCCCAAGTGGCCACCATAGCTTTCTTCTTCTTTGGCCCATTCTTGGAGGTTGTGGCTTGGAGAGCGGGGCAATCAGCGATGAGATGTCCGATCTTCTTGTAATGGAAGTAAGGACCCGGCTCCTCTCTTTTTCTTTCAAACCTTCCTTGAGGTTTCCCTCTTCGGAAGTTGCTTTGCCTCCCCTTCTTGTAAAACATTTTGCCCACCTTCCGGATGAGCATGGCAAAGTCCTCATCGTAGTCTTCCGATGAGTCCTCCTCGTCATGGGTGGATGGAAAGGCTTTGAAAGCGAGGGCTTTCTTCTTTGGCGCCTCCCTTTCTTCTCTTACTTTCATCTCCATCTCATGCGTTTTGAGATTTTCGATGAAGCCGGAGAAGTCCATCTCCTCCCGATCGTTGAGCTCCTTGAGGGTTGTTGCCTTGACTTCCTAAGCTTTGGGAAGAGCTCGAATGACCTTCCGAATCTTTTGGTCATTGTCGATCGTGTCACCTAAAGAAGATAAAACATTTGTTATTTTGGTGAACCGAGTGAGCATTGAAATCACCTAGAGGGGGGTGAATAGGTGATGGCTATATGAAATGTGGCAATAATGCGGAATTAAAAATTCTACTAACAAATTTGCTCAAATTAAAAGACTAGCAATAAACACAATAAGTAGTGCAAGAAACAAAGGAGTTGAGTTTAGAGAGAATTCGAGCAAACGCAAACACAAGTATATGTTTCCGAGGTTCGAGCCACGCTCTACGTCCCCGCCTTCATACTTGAAGGATTTTCACTATTGTTGATCCCACCGGATCGCCAATACAAGGACACACTTGTCCTATCTCTTGTGATGCCGCAACACCACCCGGAGCACACTAGCTCGCCTTGAGGCCGATGCCTCTACAACTTCACACAAGAAGAAAATGATCACACTTGATCGAAAATCGCTCACTTAGCACAATCCTATAACCAATATGTAGATGTAGAATTTTGGGATTGTGTAGTGCAAATATCTAGAGTGAAGTAGAGATAAAGCTTCAAATGGGTGTATGAAAATTTTGGCTTGAAAATCTTTTCTCAAATAAAAGGCTTGAAAATCTTATGAAAATATATTGTAAAATTGTTGTCTAATCATGTTGAAATGACCTCCTATATATAGGGGATGAGAAACAGGGCAAAAAGGCTGGAGAGATTCGTTGGGGTGAGATCCCAACAAAATCTGTCAGAAAATAGAGCTGTTGGAGTCTGTCAGAATTTCTGACAGCTGCCGGTCGACCGGGACGGTCGACCGCCAACGGTCATATTTCTGACCGTTGGGGGACAACGGTCGACCGCACCGGTCGACCCGAACAAACAGAGAGCACTCTAAGTGCCCTGGTCGACCCGAGCGGTCGGCCGACGTACACACATGCACAGCGTGCACGTCGGTCGACCGGGACGGTCGACCGGCTCCTGTCAGTTCTGAAAAATCAGAACTGCAGAAACCAGAACTTGGGTCTTTTGTTTAGGTCTTGAGGTTTGGGGTTTTTGGACCTTGTAAAAATAGGAGTATGACCATATGTCACTACCCTAACATGTTAAAACATTTTGATAAAGTTTCTCTTGATAAAAATTTATTTTTTCTAAAAGTTGGTTTTTCCAAAAACTTAAGGTTTCTAAAAACATATTTCCAAACATGTTACCTATAAAACTAAGTTGGAAATAGAAATTGTTTTTGAAGCCATGAATCAAACTAAAGTGTGTGTGTGAGTGACAATCCTATAATTCTACTTCTAACATCTAGGTTTTGACAAAGATTCTAAAAGAAAAGCAAAATTACAAATCTTGGACTTTTTCATTGTCTTGATCTTGACTAGGTCTTTTCTTCATGTCTTGATCCCGAAGCTTCCTAATGTGCTTAGCTTGGGAATGCACATCTTTAGTGGCGTCCAAACTTGTGAGTCTTGATAGTGGAGCCGTCAAATCGACCTGTTTAACCTGAAATACTTTTAAACAAAATTGTTAAATACATAACTAAATATGGTTTGTTATCATCAAAATATTCAACAAGATATAGGGCTAATGGCCTTTGGGCCAACAATCTCCCCCTTTTGATGATGACAAAACATATATAGTTATCACAAATATTTTGGGTAGAGACTTCAAATGAAGCTCCCCCTCAACACATGCATATACAAAAATATGCTCAAGCATAGACAAATCTCAAAAAAATGGTGGGTGATAATCCACAACATAATCCACAACACATATATCCATGCTAGATAAAAATACTCATGTCATGCTAGATAAAAAATACTCATGTCATAAAATGGAAATGAAACACATGTCCACAAAGCATAACCAAACATAAACAAGTACATGTCCACACAAACATAAATACAAGATAAAGATGTCCAACAACAGAAAATACTACAAAATATAAGTACACAAAATATGGAGTCTCTCTCAACAAATAACTCTCCCCCTTTTTGACATCATCAAAAGGGGCAGGTCACTTAGCACCACCAGCAGCATCGTCCTCTGAAGAACTCTCCTCAGCATCGCCTTCCTCAGACGAACTCTCCTCAGCGTCACCCTCTGCCATCGTCTCATCATCATCATCAAGACCTGCCTCCTCTGGATCGATGCCAGCAACGCCTGGCTGTGGAGGTGGAACAGCAGTAGGGTCTCTGGCAGGAAATGGAGGGCCGGAGGATGGAAGAGGACGAGCAATGGATGTGGGATCTGGACCAAGCATATCGAATTTCGCAAATAGTGTCTCAAATTGTGAGTCCACGAATCTCATAGCGTTCGCAAAGTAAGACATGTCATTGCGAATTCCTTGGAAGCGCGAGTCCATCTTCGCACGAAGGGCTGCATCTCGCTGCTCCATATCCGCACGAAAAGCTGCGTCTCGCTGCTTGATCCAAGACTGATGCTCCTGGATCTGAGAGCGAATCTCAGAAGAAATAAAGGACTGGAACTCAGGAGATAAAGATGCACCGGGAGCAGAGGAAATCCCTGGGGTCGAAGAAGACCCTGGGGCAGATGAAGATCCTGGTACTGGAACTGGAGGGGGCTGCTCAGGAGGGGCTCGACGAATCTGAGCCTGCATCCTCTTCAAAAGGGTGCAGTCCAAGTTCACAGAGGGTTCGGAGGGAGTCTCCGAAGAAAAATCAAATCCTAAATGTTTGAGAAGATAGGATATGAGCATGCCATAAGGCAAATGCCTACCGGACATGCGGATCTGATCAGAAGCCATGTGAGAAGCAATGAGATATGGGAAATTGATCTCAATGCCTTTCAGAAGGCAATAGATGATCAATGGAACAGGACCCCTATCATTGCTATACTCACCAGACTTAGGTAAAATGCTATAGAAAACAATTTGGCTAGGACTTGGGCGGTGAACGTGAACTTGTTCACTTCCTCAATCCTAACCAAACCGGGATTGTCATTCCCGTGAATCAGGTGGAAGCGGTGAGTGCAGACTCACAGTCCGGATATTCAAAATCTTGAAGATTAAAGGTGTAAACATCCACTCCTCTAGAGGAGAGATGCAGAATATCAGCAAATTGGGATAGGGGAATGTCAATATCCTTCCCAAGAACACGAGATCTCACTCTATTACCCTCAAAAGCAAAATTTGCATAGAAGTAATGCACTAAGGAGGGGTACACATGTTCCCTAATGGCCATGAATTTATTCAAAGAATTTCTTTTCAGGATACGAGGGATATGGAGATGTTCAAAGTCTTTTAGAATCACACATCTCCCTGAAATAACAGCTTTCTTAGAAAGTATGATATATCGGTTTTCAGCTAGCTCATTAATAAAGGGTCTTTTAGGTTTAAGAGTGGTGGAAGATGAGGGAACTATACTTTTTCCCTTCTCAGACCTAGATCTCTTTGACATTTTGGAGAAAAGAGTGATTTTTAGTTGATTTTTAGGGTAGATGGTTATGGCTTGATCTAAACAACAAGAAACCTAAAAATCTTAGACAAGAATTGAGATTCTAAAGGCTAGAAATCAAGATTTGAACAAAAGAGAGGATTTTTACCTGGATGAGTGAAACCCTAATCCTAGATCTTGAAATCCCTGAAATCTGTTGGTGAGGAAGCCCTGAGACTGAAGATCTAAACCATAAAGAGTGAATCCAACTTGATTTTAGAAGAAATTTGAGAGATTTTGAGTTTAGGAAATTTTTGGAGAAAAGGGAGAAGGGGATCGCCAGATGGGTTGTGAGAGAGATGAGAGAAAGAGTGAAATAAATAGCAGATTTGGGGCTGAAATCGACGCACGGTCGACCGGGCCGGTCGACCCGAAAAACCCGAGAGCTCTGTAACTCAGAGCGGTCGACCGGCAACAGAGAGCAAAAATTTGTTCTCTTTAGGCAATGGCGGTCGACCGGGGTTAGGGCCGATCGGCCGGCTTTGCCCAAAAAACAGTGAACAGAAAGAGCTCCCAAAAAAATTGAAAGGAAATATTTAAACAATTAAAGTAGAATATATATAACATGCATGAATCCAACAATGTTTTTAAATCTTCATTAGATTGTCATATCAACCAAAAATTCACACAAAACATTTTATTTAATTTTCATACAAAAATAAAGTTTTTAGAGATGTTGAAGCCGAATACCCGGTGAAGGGTTCTGAACTTCATCCTCTTGATTCCTCTTGAATGAGTTGAGGTGCGCAATTGTCATCTCTAATGTATTTGCTTGAATATGAAATTTTTACAAAACTTATTTCTATTTTTGAAAATACAATGTGTATATATAAATAAGCTAGTCTAGGCATGGCATGTAGACATACAATGGACATGGTATAAAAGACAAGATATTAAAACATGGCATATACACAATCGTGATAGGGATGTAAGTTTATACTAGCATATATCAATGTATCATAAAAGTAAACTAACAATCCTATACATGTGTATATAAATAACCAAACAAAAACTTTTAAATGGAGAAGTTACCAAGCATGGGCAATCTCCAAAATAGGTGCCTCCAAGATAGTGATGCAAATGCGATGTGTTCTTTGAGCTTAGTTGCATCCACCACCCGGGCACCGTTTCCTCCTAAGTCTTGGAGGGTGAAGATCCACCTGTATCATTTAAATTTGGTGGGTCTTTTGGTACCCATATCTTTTTGGGTCCTTTTGGATTAGTACCGGGACGAACCCACACATATTTATGTTCACATTATGTTTAGCAAAACAAAATTTTTCAAATGGCCTTTGCGGCCACAATGCGTGCATATGTAAATTCTACCACTACCATACATAAATGCATGCTTGGTGAGTGTGCATGTTTCCGTGCATGTGCATGGTGAGTGTGTTTCCCTTGGGTTACTCCCTTGGGAAATCTAGATGCAAATTTATTTAGATCAAAGGCACACTTTTTAAGAGTTGAATCTAAAACATCAACTCGTTTTTGCATTTCAACAAAATCATTTTTATTACAAGAAATAATGGGGGTTTTCCCTTACAAGCTAACTTATGATTTTCAAAATCAATTTTTACTTTCTTAAAAGCACAAGATAAATCATTTTTCTCTTTTTCAATAATATTAATTTTATCCTTTAAAGACTCATTTTCCCTTTTTAATTTCTTATTATGAAATTGAGAAATCTCATACCTATGTTGTAATTCTTCGAAAAATTGAGCTAACTCATCCATAGTCAACTCATCCTCATCTAAAGAGTTGTCAATAGTTACCTTCGAAGCATCGTCTCCATGTGCCATAAAACACATGTGTGCGGCGTCGTTCTCCTCTTCGGATTCCGACTCCGTGTCATCCATGTTGCTACCATAGCCTTTTTCTTCTTTGGGGCATTCTTGGAGGTGGTTGCTTGAAGTGCGGGGCAATCGGCGATAAGATGTCCGATCTTCTTGCAATGGAAGCAAGGACCGGGTTCTTCTCTTTTCTTTTCATACCTTCCTTGAGGTCTCCCTCTTCGGAAGTTGCTTTGCCTCCCCTTCTTGTAGAACATCTTGCCCACCTTCCGGATGAGCATGGCGAAGTCCTCATCGCAATCCTCCGATGAGTCATCCTCTTCAAGAATGATTGGAGTGGCTTTGAAGGCGAGCGCCTTCTTCTTGGGTGCCTCCCTCTCTTCTCTAACCTTCATTTTCATCTCATGTGTTCTGAGATTTCCAATGAAGCCGGAGAAGTCCATCTCCTCCCGATCGTTGAGCTCCTTGAGGGTAGTAGCCTTCACTTCCCAAGATTTGGGAAGAGCCCGAATGACCTTCCGAATTTTTTGGTCATTATCGATTGCGTCACCTAGAGAAGATAAGGCATTAGTAATCTTGGTGAAACGCGTGAGCATGTCATCAATGCTCTCATTATCAAACATATAAAATTCTCATATTGAGAACGCAACAAGTCAATCTTAGATCTTTTGACTTGTGACGTTCCTTCATGAGTCACAATTAAAATATTCCAAACTTCAAATGTGGATTTGAAATTTATGATGCGTGATAAGTCATTCTCATTTAAGGCTTGGGTCAAGGCATATTGGGCTCTAGCATTAGCTTTATAATCCTTGGAGGTGTCCTCGGACCATGAGCTCTCATCGGTGAGGGGTTCTATAATTCTTTTGTAATGGACTTAGCAACCCTAACTCCTAGGAATTTAAGGAAGAGGTTCATCTTGACCTTCCATATGGGAAAGTTCAAGCCATCAAACTTTGGTGGGGACTTGATGCTAGAAAAGTCAAGTGATGCCATGGATGAATAATATAAAGCACAATAAATGAAGAATGCAACTAATATAGCCAAATAACAAGGATCTCCCTAAGGTGGTTAAACCAAATTGTAGGGTTAGGCTCTGATACCAATTGAAATCACCTAGAGGGGGGTGAATAGGTGATGGCTATATGAAATGTGGCAATAATGCGGAATTAAAAATTCTACTAACAAATTTGCTCAAATTAAAAGACTAGCAATAAACACAATAAGTAGTGCAAGAAACAAAGGAGTTGAGTTTAGAGAGAATTCGAGCAAACGCAAACACAAGTATATGTTTCCGAGGTTCGAGCCACGCTCTACATCCCCGCCTTCACACTTGAAGGATTTCCACTATTGTTGATCCCACCGGATCGCCAATACAAGGACACACTTGTCCTATCTCTTGTGATGCCGCAACACCACCCGGAGCACACTAGCTCGCCTTGAGGCCGATGCCTCTACAACTTCACACAAGAAGAAAATGATCACACTTGATCGAAAATCGCTCACTTAGCACAATCCTATAACCAATATGTAGATGTAGAATTTTGAGATTGTGTAGTGCAAATATCTAGAGTGAAGTAGAGGTAAAGGCTTCAAATGGGTGTATGGAAATTTTGGCTTGAAAATCTTTTCTCAAATAGAAGGCTTGAAAATCTTATGAAAATATATTGTAAAATTGTTGTCTAATCATGTTGAAATGACCTCCTATATATAGGGGATGAGAAACAGGGCAAAAAGGCTGGAGAGATTGATTGTTACACATATTTGCATATTATACCACTTCCATACCATGCATATTACAAATAAATATATGATTTTTAATCCTCTTCTCTATATATTTGCAGGTACACACTCTAAAGGAGAGAAAGCCAATAATCACTTTAATTATCACTAATTAAAGTGATTAATCTAAGATCAAGATAAAGCCAAGATTTGAATTTAATTCAGTTACGATCTGCGCGCCAATCCAAGATTCCAGAAGGTCCACGTGGCCAAACAAACTCGTAACAACCTGTACCAGAAAGCTGTTACTCAACGGAATCCGTTGTGCCGCGATTTCCCGCCAAAACGCGGCAATCCTAGGTCGTTATGACCTCGGATTTTGCGCCAACAAACTTGGCTCTCGAAGGTTCTCTCCCATGCTATAAATACTGGACTTGGACCTGCGTACAAAAACTGAACAGAGAAGAGAGAGAGATTAGTGTAAAGCTTGTAATTTTGTTAGTTTTTCTCTAGGATTTTTGTAGCTCTCTATGATCTTCTTCTCCCTAGATTTCATTGCAAGAGAGAGTTGTATGAGAGAGAGAGAGCTTGTATCATCAAGGAGTGACAACTTGAAGCAATACAAGGATTGATCCATTCTCTTCAATTCTACTCGAGCTTGATTCTAGTTTACTTGCTTTCTTTACTTGCTTTCTTTACTTGCTTTGCTTTTACTTCAAGCTTTGTTTATTCTTTAATGGCTTGTAGCTAATTCCTTCTCCATGTACTAGCTAACCACTACTCTTGCTAACTACTAACTCATGGGTGATTGCTTTACTTCATCTTGCAAGTTGTATGATCTTCTCTTCTCCGATGGTTAAACCTCCGTCTTCCAAGTGAGAAAGTAATTAGGTCAACACGCAAGACGAACCATACGCCAATGGAGTGACAACATTAGGCACGCATTCATTATCACGGAGTGTGGTAAGCTTTGGCAAGATAGCAAGGTAAGCTAGTCATGGTTCTCTTCCATTCAAGTTTTATTTTCTTCTAGTGTGAATACAAGTCCAATCCTCTTCTTGATTTCTTTTCCAACGATTTCCACCATGAACATATCCATCCTTTTCTTTAGTTTCTTTTTCACTTGATTCATTAAGTTTATAAGAAAGAGAAGAATACTCGTTTAACAACTTCACTACCACACGTCAAAGCTTCTATCGCGAGCTCTCCCTGAGAATGACTCGGTATAGTCCTATACTATAGCGGAGACAAGAAAGGGTACATAAAATACATTTTTATACTCATAATACGTA